>JAVVLW010004574.1:0-16402 GCA_034401795.1 Chaetoderma sp. LZ-2023a
CAATCGTCAATCTGGTGGTGATGCGGAACTATCTGATAGGTCGGGCAATGTTATTGATAACCTAGGTAATGTAATTGGCATGGTTAACATGGCTAATGCGGATGTGACTGCTGCGGATGCGGCTGGTGTTGAAACTGAGGGTTCTGCCAGTGCTGAAGTTACTGGTGCTGTTGGTGCGGTGGGTACTGTTGTGGTGGTTACTCCTGAAGTGGATGCTGGTGCAGATGCGGGAGCTGTTTTGGGATGCGGTGAGTCAGGTTGCCGTCTCTTTGTTCTTTTGGTTTTGGCCATTTTCCCTGTTGGAACCACTTGCACTGGTCCTGTTCTCCTGGGTTAATCGTAACTATCAATATGCGGTGTTTGGTGGATGAAGCGTCCGTGATTCCATAACGAGTGGCTCAATACAGGTATTTACAGTCTGAACAATATGCGGTGTTTGGTGGATGAAGCATCCGTGATTCCATAACGAGTGGCTCAATACAGGTATTTACAGTCTGAACAATATGCGGTGTTTGGTGGATGAAGCATCCGTGATTCCATAACGAGTGGCTCAATACAGGTATTTACAGTCTGAACAATATGCGGTGTTTGGTGGATGAAGCGTCCGTGATTCCATAACGAGTGGCTCAATACAGGTATTTACAGTCTGAACATTATGCGGTGTTTGGTGGATGAAGCGTCCGTGATTCCATAACGAGTGGCTCAATACAGGTATTTACAGTCTGAACAATATGCGGTGTTTGGTGGATGAAGCGTCCGTGATTCCATAACGAGTGGCTCAATACAGGTATTTACAGTCTGAACAATATGCGGTGTTTGGTGGATGAAGCGTCCGTGATTCCATAACGAGTGGCTCAATACAGGTATTTACAGTCTGAACAATATGCGGTGTTTGGTGGATGAAGCATCCATGATTCCATAACGAGTGGCTCAATACAGGTATTTACAGTCTGAACAATATGCGGTGTTTGGTGGATGAAGCGTCCGTGATTCCATAACGAGTGGCTCAATACAGGTATTTACAGTCTGAACAATATGCGGTGTTTGGTGGATGAAGCGTCCGTGATTCCATAACGAGTGGCTCAATACAGGTATTTACAGTCTGAACAATATGCGGTGTTTGGTGGATGAAGCGTCCGTGATTCCATAACGAGTGGCTCAATACAGGTATTTACAGTCTGAACAATATGCGGTGTTTGGTGGATGAAGCGTCCGTGATTCCATAACGAGTGGCTCAATACAGGTATTTACAGTCTGAACAATATGCGGTGTTTGGTGGATGAAGCGTCCGTGATTCCATAACGAGTGGCTCAATACAGGTATTTACAGTCTGAACAATATGCGGTGTTTGGTGGATGAAGCGTCCGTGATTCCATAACGAGTGGCTCAATACAGGTATTTACAGTCTGAACAATATGCGGTGTTTGGTGGATGAAGCGTCCGTGATTCCATAACGAGTGGCTCAATACAGGTATTTACAGTCTGAACAATATGCGGTGTTTGGTGGATGAAGCGTCCGTGATTCCATAACGAGTGGCTCAATACAGGTATTTACAGTCTGAACAATATGCGGTGTTTGGTGGATGAAGCATCCGTGATTCCATAACGAGTGGCTCAAAACAGGTATTTACAGTCTGAACAATATGCGGTGTTTGGTGGATGAAGCGTCCGTGATTCCATAACGAGTGGCTCAATACAGGTATTTACAGTCTGAACAATATGCGGTGTTTGGTGGATGAAGCGTCCGTGATTCCATAACGAGTGGCTCAATACAGGTATTTACAGTCTGAACAATATGCGGTGTTTGGTGGATGAAGCATCCGTGATTCCATAACGAGTGGCTCAATACAGGTATTTACAGTCTGAACAATATGCGGTGTTTGGTGGATGAAGCGTCCGTGATTCCATAGCGAGTGGCTCAATACAGGTATTTACAGTCTACACAATATGCGGTGTTTGGTGGATGAAGCATCCATGATTCCATAACGAGTGGCTCAATACAGGTATTTACAGTCTGAACAATATGCGGTGTTTGGTGGATGAAGCGTCCGTGATTCCATAACGAGTGGCTCAATACAGGTATTTACAGTCTGAACAATATGCGGTGTTTGGTGGATGAAGCGTCCGTGATTCCATAACGAGTGGCTCAATACAGGTATTTACAGTCTGAACAATATGCGGTGTTTGGTGGATGAAGCGTCCGTGATTCCATAACGAGTGGCTCAATACAGGTATTTACAGTCTGAACAATATGCGGTGTTTGGTGGATGAAGCGTCCGTGATTCCATAACGAGTGGCTCAATACAGGTATTTACAGTCTGAACAATATGCGGTGTTTGGTGGATGAAGCGTCCGTGATTCCATAACGAGTGGCTCAATACAGGTATTTACAGTCTGAACAATATGCGGTGTTTGGTGGATGAAGCATCCGTGATTCCATAACGAGTGGCTCAATACAGGTATTTACAGTCTGAACAATATGCGGTGTTTGGTGGATGAAGCATCCGTGATTCCATAACGAGTGGCTCAATACAGGTATTTACAGTCTGAACAATATGCGGTGTTTGGTGGATGAAGCGTCCGTGATTCCATAACGAGTGGCTCAATACAGGTATTTACAGTCTGAACAATATGCGGTGTTTGGTGGATGAAGCGTCCGTGATTCCATAACGAGTGGCTCAATACAGGTATTTACAGTCTGAACAATATGCGGTGTTTGGTGGATGAAGCGTCCGTGATTCCATAACGAGTGGCTCAATACAGGTATTTACAGTCTGAACAATATGCGGTGTTTGGTGGATGAAGCGTCCGTGATTCCATAACGAGTGGCTCAATACAGGTATTTACAGTCTGAACAATATGCGGTGTTTGGTGGATGAAGCATCCATGATTCCATAACGAGTGGCTCAATACAGGTATTTACAGTCTGAACAATATGCGGTGTTTGGTGGATGAAGCGTCCGTGATTCCATAACGAGTGGCTCAATACAGGTATTTACAGTCTGAACAATATGCGGTGTTTGGTGGATGAAGCGTCCGTGATTCCATAACGAGTGGCTCAATACAGGTATTTACAGTCTGAACAATATGCGGTGTTTGGTGGATGAAGCATCCGTGATTCCATAACGAGTGGCTCAATACAGGTATTTACAGTCTGAACAATATGCGGTGTTTGGTGGATGAAGCGTCCGTGATTCCATAACGAGTGGCTCAATACAGGTATTTACAGTCTGAACAATATGCGGTGTTTGGTGGATGAAGCGTCCGTGATTCCATAACGAGTGGCTCAATACAGGTATTTACAGTCTGAACAATATGCGGTGTTTGGTGGATGAAGCGTCCGTGATTCCATAACGAGTGGCTCAATACAGGTATTTACAGTCTGAACAATATGCGGTGTTTGGTGGATGAAGCATCCGTGATTCCATAACGAGTGGCTCAATACAGGTATTTACAGTCTGAACAATATGCGGTGTTTGGTGGATGAAGCGTCCGTGATTCCATAACGAGTGGCTCAATACAGGTATTTACAGTCTGAACAATATGCGGTGTTTGGTGGATGAAGCGTCCGTGATTCCATAACGAGTGGCTCAATACAGGTATTTACAGTCTGAACAATATGCGGTGTTTGGTGGATGAAGCGTCCGTGATTCCATAACGAGTGGCTCAATACAGGTATTTACAGTCTGAACAATATGCGGTGTTTGGTGGATGAAGCGTCCGTGATTCCATAACGAGTGGCTCAATACAGGTATTTACAGTCTGAACAATATGCGGTGTTTGGTGGATGAAGCGTCCGTGATTCCATAACGAGTGGCTCAATACAGGTATTTACAGTCTGAACAATATGCGGTGTTTGGTGGATGAAGCGTCCGTGATTCCATAACGAGTGGCTCAATACAGGTATTTACAGTCTGAACAATATGCGGTGTTTGGTGGATGAAGCGTCCGTGATTCCATAACGAGTGGCTCAATACAGGTATTTACAGTCTGAACAATATGCGGTGTTTGGTGGATGAAGCGTCCGTGATTCCATAACGAGTGGCTCAATACAGGTATTTACAGTCTGAACAATATGCGGTGTTTGGTGGATGAAGCGTCCGTGATTCCATAACGAGTGGCTCAATACAGGTATTTACAGTCTGAACAATATGCGGTGTTTGGTGGATGAAGCGTCCGTGATTCCATAACGAGTGGCTCAATACAGGTATTTACAGTCTGAACAATATGCGGTGTTTGGTGGATGAAGCGTCCGTGATTCCATAACGAGTGGCTCAATACAGGTATTTACAGTCTGAACAATATGCGGTGTTTGGTGGATGAAGCGTCCGTGATTCCATAACGAGTGGCTCAATACAGGTATTTACAGTCTGAACAATATGCGGTGTTTGGTGGATGAAGCGTCCGTGATTCCATAACGAGTGGCTCAATACAGGTATTTACAGTCTGAACAATATGCGGTGTTTGGTGGATGAAGCGTCCGTGATTCCATAACGAGTGGCTCAATACAGGTATTTACAGTCTGAACAATATGCGGTGTTTGGTGGATGAAGCGTCCGTGATTCCATAACGAGTGGCTCAATACAGGTATTTACAGTCTGAACAATATGCGGTGTTTGGTGGATGAAGCGTCCGTGATTCCATAACGAGTGGCTCAATACAGGTATTTACAGTCTGAACAATATGCGGTGTTTGGTGGATGAAGCATCCGTGATTCCATAACGAGTGGCTCAATACAGGTATTTACAGTCTGAACAATATGCGGTGTTTGGTGGATGAAGCGTCCGTGATTCCATAACGAGTGGCTCAATACAGGTATTTACAGTCTGAACAATATGCGGTGTTTGGTGGATGAAGCGTCCGTGATTCCATAACGAGTGGCTCAATACAGGTATTTACAGTCTGAACAATATGCGGTGTTTGGTGGATGAAGCGTCCGTGATTCCATAACGAGTGGCTCAATACAGGTATTTACAGTCTGAACAATATGCGGTGTTTGGTGGATGAAGCGTCCGTGATTCCATAACGAGTGGCTCAATACAGGTATTTACAGTCTGAACAATATGCGGTGTTTGGTGGATGAAGCGTCCGTGATTCCATAACGAGTGGCTCAATACAGGTATTTACAGTCTGAACAATATGCGGTGTTTGGTGGATGAAGCGTCCGTGATTCCATAACGAGTGGCTCAATACAGGTATTTACAGTCTGAACAATATGCGGTGTTTGGTGGATGAAGCGTCCGTGATTCCATAACGAGTGGCTCAATACAGGTATTTACAGTCTGAACAATATGCGGTGTTTGGTGGATGAAGCGTCCGTGATTCCATAACGAGTGGCTCAATACAGGTATTTACAGTCTGAACAATATGCGGTGTTTGGTGGATGAAGCGTCCGTGATTCCATAACGAGTGGCTCAATACAGGTATTTACAGTCTGAACAATATGCGGTGTTTGGTGGATGAAGCGTCCGTGATTCCATAACGAGTGGCTCAATACAGGTATTTACAGTCTGAACAATATGCGGTGTTTGGTGGATGAAGCGTCCGTGATTCCATAACGAGTGGCTCAATACAGGTATTTACAGTCTGAACAATATGCGGTGTTTGGTGGATGAAGCGTCCGTGATTCCATAACGAGTGGCTCAATACAGGTATTTACAGTCTGAACAATATGCGGTGTTTGGTGGATGAAGCGTCCGTGATTCCATAACGAGTGGCTCAATACAGGTATTTACAGTCTGAACAATATGCGGTGTTTGGTGGATGAAGCGTCCGTGATTCCATAACGAGTGGCTCAATACAGGTATTTACAGTCTGAACAATATGCGGTGTTTGGTGGATGAAGCGTCCGTGATTCCATAACGAGTGGCTCAATACAGGTATTTACAGTCTGAACAATATGCGGTGTTTGGTGGATGAAGCGTCCGTGATTCCATAACGAGTGGCTCAATACAGGTATTTACAGTCTGAACAATATGCGGTGTTTGGTGGATGAAGCATCCGTGATTCCATAACGAGTGGCTCAATACAGGTATTTACAGTCTGAACAATATGCGGTGTTTGGTGGATGAAGCGTCCGTGATTCCATAACGAGTGGCTCAATACAGGTATTTACAGTCTGAACAATATGCGGTGTTTGGTGGATGAAGCGTCCGTGATTCCATAACGAGTGGCTCAATACAGGTATTTACAGTCTGAACAATATGCGGTGTTTGGTGGATGAAGCGTCCGTGATTCCATAACGAGTGGCTCAATACAGGTATTTACAGTCTGAACAATATGCGGTGTTTGGTGGATGAAGCGTCCGTGATTCCATAACGAGTGGCTCAATACAGGTATTTACAGTCTGAACAATATGCGGTGTTTGGTGGATGAAGCGTCCGTGATTCCATAACGAGTGGCTCAATACAGGTATTTACAGTCTGAACAATATGCGGTGTTTGGTGGATGAAGCATCCGTGATTCCATAACGAGTGGCTCAATACAGGTATTTACAGTCTGAACAATATGCGGTGTTTGGTGGATGAAGCGTCCGTGATTCCATAACGAGTGGCTCAATACAGGTATTTACAGTCTGAACAATATGCGGTGTTTGGTGGATGAAGCGTCCGTGATTCCATAACGAGTGGCTCAATACAGGTATTTACAGTCTGAACAATATGCGGTGTTTGGTGGATGAAGCGTCCGTGATTCCATAACGAGTGGCTCAATACAGGTATTTACAGTCTGAACAATATGCGGTGTTTGGTGGATGAAGCATCCGTGATTCCATAACGAGTGGCTCAATACAGGTATTTACAGTCTGAACAATATGCGGTGTTTGGTGGATGAAGCGTCCGTGATTCCATAACGAGTGGCTCAATACAGGTATTTACAGTCTGAACAATATGCGGTGTTTGGTGGATGAAGCGTCCGTGATTCCATAACGAGTGGCTCAATACAGGTATTTACAGTCTGAACAATATGCGGTGTTTGGTGGATGAAGCGTCCGTGATTCCATAACGAGTGGCTCAATACAGGTATTTACAGTCTGAACAATATGCGGTGTTTGGTGGATGAAGCGTCCGTGATTCCATAACGAGTGGCTCAATACAGGTATTTACAGTCTGAACAATATGCGGTGTTTGGTGGATGAAGCGTCCGTGATTCCATAACGAGTGGCTCAATACAGGTATTTACAGTCTGAACAATATGCGGTGTTTGGTGGATGAAGCGTCCGTGATTCCATAACGAGTGGCTCAATACAGGTATTTACAGTCTGAACAATATGCGGTGTTTGGTGGATGAAGCGTCCGTGATTCCATAACGAGTGGCTCAATACAGGTATTTACAGTCTGAACAATATGCGGTGTTTGGTGGATGAAGCGTCCGTGATTCCATAACGAGTGGCTCAATACAGGTATTTACAGTCTGAACAATATGCGGTGTTTGGTGGATGAAGCGTCCGTGATTCCATAACGAGTGGCTCAATACAGGTATTTACAGTCTGAACAATATGCGGTGTTTGGTGGATGAAGCGTCCGTGATTCCATAACGAGTGGCTCAATACAGGTATTTACAGTCTGAACAATATGCGGTGTTTGGTGGATGAAGCGTCCGTGATTCCATAACGAGTGGCTCAATACAGGTATTTACAGTCTGAACAATATGCGGTGTTTGGTGGATGAAGCGTCCGTGATTCCATAACGAGTGGCTCAATACAGGTATTTACAGTCTGAACAATATGCGGTGTTTGGTGGATGAAGCGTCCGTGATTCCATAACGAGTGGCTCAATACAGGTATTTACAGTCTGAACAATATGCGGTGTTTGGTGGATGAAGCGTCCGTGATTCCATAACGAGTGGCTCAATACAGGTATTTACAGTCTGAACAATATGCGGTGTTTGGTGGATGAAGCGTCCGTGATTCCATAACGAGTGGCTCAATACAGGTATTTACAGTCTGAACAATATGCGGTGTTTGGTGGATGAAGCGTCCGTGATTCCATAACGAGTGGCTCAATACAGGTATTTACAGTCTGAACAATATGCGGTGTTTGGTGGATGAAGCGTCCGTGATTCCATAACGAGTGGCTCAATACAGGTATTTACAGTCTGAACAATATGCGGTGTTTGGTGGATGAAGCGTCCGTGATTCCATAACGAGTGGCTCAATACAGGTATTTACAGTCTGAACAATATGCGGTGTTTGGTGGATGAAGCGTCCGTGATTCCATAACGAGTGGCTCAATACAGGTATTTACAGTCTGAACAATATGCGGTGTTTGGTGGATGAAGCGTCCGTGATTCCATAACGAGTGGCTCAATACAGGTATTTACAGTCTGAACAATATGCGGTGTTTGGTGGATGAAGCGTCCGTGATTCCATAACGAGTGGCTCAATACAGGTATTTACAGTCTGAACAATATGCGGTGTTTGGTGGATGAAGCGTCCGTGATTCCATAACGAGTGGCTCAATACAGGTATTTACAGTCTGAACAATATGCGGTGTTTGGTGGATGAAGCGTCCGTGATTCCATAACGAGTGGCTCAATACAGGTATTTACAGTCTGAACAATATGCGGTGTTTGGTGGATGAAGCGTCCGTGATTCCATAACGAGTGGCTCAATACAGGTATTTACAGTCTGAACAATATGCGGTGTTTGGTGGATGAAGCGTCCGTGATTCCATAACGAGTGGCTCAATACAGGTATTTACAGTCTGAACAATATGCGGTGTTTGGTGGATGAAGCGTCCGTGATTCCATAACGAGTGGCTCAATACAGGTATTTACAGTCTGAACAATATGCGGTGTTTGGTGGATGAAGCGTCCGTGATTCCATAACGAGTGGCTCAATACAGGTATTTACAGTCTGAACAATATGCGGTGTTTGGTGGATGAAGCGTCCGTGATTCCATAACGAGTGGCTCAATACAGGTATTTACAGTCTGAACAATATGCGGTGTTTGGTGGATGAAGCGTCCGTGATTCCATAACGAGTGGCTCAATACAGGTATTTACAGTCTGAACAATATGCGGTGTTTGGTGGATGAAGCGTCCGTGATTCCATAACGAGTGGCTCAATACAGGTATTTACAGTCTGAACAATATGCGGTGTTTGGTGGATGAAGCGTCCGTGATTCCATAACGAGTGGCTCAATACAGGTATTTACAGTCTGAACAATATGCGGTGTTTGGTGGATGAAGCGTCCGTGATTCCATAACGAGTGGCTCAATACAGGTATTTACAGTCTGAACAATATGCGGTGTTTGGTGGATGAAGCGTCCGTGATTCCATAACGAGTGGCTCAATACAGGTATTTACAGTCTGAACAATATGCGGTGTTTGGTGGATGAAGCGTCCGTGATTCCATAACGAGTGGCTCAATACAGGTATTTACAGTCTGAACAATATGCGGTGTTTGGTGGATGAAGCGTCCGTGATTCCATAACGAGTGGCTCAATACAGGTATTTACAGTCTGAACAATATGCGGTGTTTGGTGGATGAAGCGTCCGTGATTCCATAACGAGTGGCTCAATACAGGTATTTACAGTCTGAACAATATGCGGTGTTTGGTGGATGAAGCGTCCGTGATTCCATAACGAGTGGCTCAATACAGGTATTTACAGTCTGAACAATATGCGGTGTTTGGTGGATGAAGCGTCCGTGATTCCATAACGAGTGGCTCAATACAGGTATTTACAGTCTGAACAATATGCGGTGTTTGGTGGATGAAGCGTCCGTGATTCCATAACGAGTGGCTCAATACAGGTATTTACAGTCTGAACAATATGCGGTGTTTGGTGGATGAAGCGTCCGTGATTCCATAACGAGTGGCTCAATACAGGTATTTACAGTCTGAACAATATGCGGTGTTTGGTGGATGAAGCGTCCGTGATTCCATAACGAGTGGCTCAATACAGGTATTTACAGTCTGAACAATATGCGGTGTTTGGTGGATGAAGCGTCCGTGATTCCATAACGAGTGGCTCAATACAGGTATTTACAGTCTGAACAATATGCGGTGTTTGGTGGATGAAGCGTCCGTGATTCCATAACGAGTGGCTCAATACAGGTATTTACAGTCTGAACAATATGCGGTGTTTGGTGGATGAAGCGTCCGTGATTCCATAACGAGTGGCTCAATACAGGTATTTACAGTCTGAACAATATGCGGTGTTTGGTGGATGAAGCGTCCGTGATTCCATAACGAGTGGCTCAATACAGGTATTTACAGTCTGAACAATATGCGGTGTTTGGTGGATGAAGCGTCCGTGATTCCATAACGAGTGGCTCAATACAGGTATTTACAGTCTGAACAATATGCGGTGTTTGGTGGATGAAGCGTCCGTGATTCCATAACGAGTGGCTCAATACAGGTATTTACAGTCTGAACAATATGCGGTGTTTGGTGGATGAAGCGTCCGTGATTCCATAACGAGTGGCTCAATACAGGTATTTACAGTCTGAACAATATGCGGTGTTTGGTGGATGAAGCGTCCGTGATTCCATAACGAGTGGCTCAATACAGGTATTTACAGTCTGAACAATATGCGGTGTTTGGTGGATGAAGCGTCCGTGATTCCATAACGAGTGGCTCAATACAGGTATTTACAGTCTGAACAATATGCGGTGTTTGGTGGATGAAGCGTCCGTGATTCCATAACGAGTGGCTCAATACAGGTATTTACAGTCTGAACAATATGCGGTGTTTGGTGGATGAAGCGTCCGTGATTCCATAACGAGTGGCTCAATACAGGTATTTACAGTCTGAACAATATGCGGTGTTTGGTGGATGAAGCGTCCGTGATTCCATAACGAGTGGCTCAATACAGGTATTTACAGTCTGAACAATATGCGGTGTTTGGTGGATGAAGCGTCCGTGATTCCATAACGAGTGGCTCAATACAGGTATTTACAGTCTGAACAATATGCGGTGTTTGGTGGATGAAGCGTCCGTGATTCCATAACGAGTGGCTCAATACAGGTATTTACAGTCTGAACAATATGCGGTGTTTGGTGGATGAAGCGTCCGTGATTCCATAACGAGTGGCTCAATACAGGTATTTACAGTCTGAACAATATGCGGTGTTTGGTGGATGAAGCGTCCGTGATTCCATAACGAGTGGCTCAATACAGGTATTTACAGTCTGAACAATATGCGGTGTTTGGTGGATGAAGCGTCCGTGATTCCATAACGAGTGGCTCAATACAGGTATTTACAGTCTGAACAATATGCGGTGTTTGGTGGATGAAGCGTCCGTGATTCCATAACGAGTGGCTCAATACAGGTATTTACAGTCTGAACAATATGCGGTGTTTGGTGGATGAAGCGTCCGTGATTCCATAACGAGTGGCTCAATACAGGTATTTACAGTCTGAACAATATGCGGTGTTTGGTGGATGAAGCGTCCGTGATTCCATAACGAGTGGCTCAATACAGGTATTTACAGTCTGAACAATATGCGGTGTTTGGTGGATGAAGCGTCCGTGATTCCATAACGAGTGGCTCAATACAGGTATTTACAGTCTGAACAATATGCGGTGTTTGGTGGATGAAGCGTCCGTGATTCCATAACGAGTGGCTCAATACAGGTATTTACAGTCTGAACAATATGCGGTGTTTGGTGGATGAAGCGTCCGTGATTCCATAACGAGTGGCTCAATACAGGTATTTACAGTCTGAACAATATGCGGTGTTTGGTGGATGAAGCGTCCGTGATTCCATAACGAGTGGCTCAATACAGGTATTTACAGTCTGAACAATATGCGGTGTTTGGTGGATGAAGCGTCCGTGATTCCATAACGAGTGGCTCAATACAGGTATTTACAGTCTGAACAATATGCGGTGTTTGGTGGATGAAGCGTCCGTGATTCCATAACGAGTGGCTCAATACAGGTATTTACAGTCTGAACAATATGCGGTGTTTGGTGGATGAAGCGTCCGTGATTCCATAACGAGTGGCTCAATACAGGTATTTACAGTCTGAACAATATGCGGTGTTTGGTGGATGAAGCGTCCGTGATTCCATAACGAGTGGCTCAATACAGGTATTTACAGTCTGAACAATATGCGGTGTTTGGTGGATGAAGCGTCCGTGATTCCATAACGAGTGGCTCAATACAGGTATTTACAGTCTGAACAATATGCGGTGTTTGGTGGATGAAGCGTCCGTGATTCCATAACGAGTGGCTCAATACAGGTATTTACAGTCTGAACAATATGCGGTGTTTGGTGGATGAAGCGTCCGTGATTCCATAACGAGTGGCTCAATACAGGTATTTACAGTCTGAACAATATGCGGTGTTTGGTGGATGAAGCGTCCGTGATTCCATAACGAGTGGCTCAATACAGGTATTTACAGTCTGAACAATATGCGGTGTTTGGTGGATGAAGCGTCCGTGATTCCATAACGAGTGGCTCAATACAGGTATTTACAGTCTGAACAATATGCGGTGTTTGGTGGATGAAGCGTCCGTGATTCCATAACGAGTGGCTCAATACAGGTATTTACAGTCTGAACAATATGCGGTGTTTGGTGGATGAAGCGTCCGTGATTCCATAACGAGTGGCTCAATACAGGTATTTACAGTCTGAACAATATGCGGTGTTTGGTGGATGAAGCGTCCGTGATTCCATAACGAGTGGCTCAATACAGGTATTTACAGTCTGAACAATATGCGGTGTTTGGTGGATGAAGCGTCCGTGATTCCATAACGAGTGGCTCAATACAGGTATTTACAGTCTGAACAATATGCGGTGTTTGGTGGATGAAGCGTCCGTGATTCCATAACGAGTGGCTCAATACAGGTATTTACAGTCTGAACAATATGCGGTGTTTGGTGGATGAAGCGTCCGTGATTCCATAACGAGTGGCTCAATACAGGTATTTACAGTCTGAACAATATGCGGTGTTTGGTGGATGAAGCGTCCGTGATTCCATAACGAGTGGCTCAATACAGGTATTTACAGTCTGAACAATATGCGGTGTTTGGTGGATGAAGCGTCCGTGATTCCATAACGAGTGGCTCAATACAGGTATTTACAGTCTGAACAATATGCGGTGTTTGGTGGATGAAGCGTCCGTGATTCCATAACGAGTGGCTCAATACAGGTATTTACAGTCTGAACAATATGCGGTGTTTGGTGGATGAAGCGTCCGTGATTCCATAACGAGTGGCTCAATACAGGTATTTACAGTCTGAACAATATGCGGTGTTTGGTGGATGAAGCGTCCGTGATTCCATAACGAGTGGCTCAATACAGGTATTTACAGTCTGAACAATATGCGGTGTTTGGTGGATGAAGCGTCCGTGATTCCATAACGAGTGGCTCAATACAGGTATTTACAGTCTGAACAATATGCGGTGTTTGGTGGATGAAGCGTCCGTGATTCCATAACGAGTGGCTCAATACAGGTATTTACAGTCTGAACAATATGCGGTGTTTGGTGGATGAAGCGTCCGTGATTCCATAACGAGTGGCTCAATACAGGTATTTACAGTCTGAACAATATGCGGTGTTTGGTGGATGAAGCGTCCGTGATTCCATAACGAGTGGCTCAATACAGGTATTTACAGTCTGAACAATATGCGGTGTTTGGTGGATGAAGCGTCCGTGATTCCATAACGAGTGGCTCAATACAGGTATTTACAGTCTGAACAATATGCGGTGTTTGGTGGATGAAGCGTCCGTGATTCCATAACGAGTGGCTCAATACAGGTATTTACAGTCTGAACAATATGCGGTGTTTGGTGGATGAAGCGTCCGTGATTCCATAACGAGTGGCTCAATACAGGTATTTACAGTCTGAACAATATGCGGTGTTTGGTGGATGAAGCGTCCGTGATTCCATAACGAGTGGCTCAATACAGGTATTTACAGTCTGAACAATATGCGGTGTTTGGTGGATGAAGCGTCCGTGATTCCATAACGAGTGGCTCAATACAGGTATTTACAGTCTGAACAATATGCGGTGTTTGGTGGATGAAGCGTCCGTGATTCCATAACGAGTGGCTCAATACAGGTATTTACAGTCTGAACAATATGCGGTGTTTGGTGGATGAAGCGTCCGTGATTCCATAACGAGTGGCTCAATACAGGTATTTACAGTCTGAACAATATGCGGTGTTTGGTGGATGAAGCGTCCGTGATTCCATAACGAGTGGCTCAATACAGGTATTTACAGTCTGAACAATATGCGGTGTTTGGTGGATGAAGCGTCCGTGATTCCATAACGAGTGGCTCAATACAGGTATTTACAGTCTGAACAATATGCGGTGTTTGGTGGATGAAGCGTCCGTGATTCCATAACGAGTGGCTCAATACAGGTATTTACAGTCTGAACAATATGCGGTGTTTGGTGGATGAAGCGTCCGTGATTCCATAACGAGTGGCTCAATACAGGTATTTACAGTCTGAACAATATGCGGTGTTTGGTGGATGAAGCGTCCGTGATTCCATAACGAGTGGCTCAATACAGGTATTTACAGTCTGAACAATATGCGGTGTTTGGTGGATGAAGCGTCCGTGATTCCATAACGAGTGGCTCAATACAGGTATTTACAGTCTGAACAATATGCGGTGTTTGGTGGATGAAGCGTCCGTGATTCCATAACGAGTGGCTCAATACAGGTATTTACAGTCTGAACAATATGCGGTGTTTGGTGGATGAAGCGTCCGTGATTCCATAACGAGTGGCTCAATACAGGTATTTACAGTCTGAACAATATGCGGTGTTTGGTGGATGAAGCGTCCGTGATTCCATAACGAGTGGCTCAATACAGGTATTTACAGTCTGAACAATATGCGGTGTTTGGTGGATGAAGCGTCCGTGATTCCATAACGAGTGGCTCAATACAGGTATTTACAGTCTGAACAATATGCGGTGTTTGGTGGATGAAGCGTCCGTGATTCCATAACGAGTGGCTCAATACAGGTATTTACAGTCTGAACAATATGCGGTGTTTGGTGGATGAAGCGTCCGTGATTCCATAACGAGTGGCTCAATACAGGTATTTACAGTCTGAACAATATGCGGTGTTTGGTGGATGAAGCGTCCGTGATTCCATAACGAGTGGCTCAATACAGGTATTTACAGTCTGAACAATATGCGGTGTTTGGTGGATGAAGCGTCCGTGATTCCATAACGAGTGGCTCAATACAGGTATTTACAGTCTGAACAATATGCGGTGTTTGGTGGATGAAGCGTCCGTGATTCCATAACGAGTGGCTCAATACAGGTATTTACAGTCTGAACAATATGCGGTGTTTGGTGGATGAAGCGTCCGTGATTCCATAACGAGTGGCTCAATACAGGTATTTACAGTCTGAACAATATGCGGTGTTTGGTGGATGAAGCGTCCGTGATTCCATAACGAGTGGCTCAATACAGGTATTTACAGTCTGAACAATATGCGGTGTTTGGTGGATGAAGCGTCCGTGATTCCATAACGAGTGGCTCAATACAGGTATTTACAGTCTGAACAATATGCGGTGTTTGGTGGATGAAGCGTCCGTGATTCCATAACGAGTGGCTCAATACAGGTATTTACAGTCTGAACAATATGCGGTGTTTGGTGGATGAAGCGTCCGTGATTCCATAACGAGTGGCTCAATACAGGTATTTACAGTCTGAACAATATGCGGTGTTTGGTGGATGAAGCGTCCGTGATTCCATAACGAGTGGCTCAATACAGGTATTTACAGTCTGAACAATATGCGGTGTTTGGTGGATGAAGCGTCCGTGATTCCATAACGAGTGGCTCAATACAGGTATTTACAGTCTGAACAATATGCGGTGTTTGGTGGATGAAGCGTCCGTGATTCCATAACGAGTGGCTCAATACAGGTATTTACAGTCTGAACAATATGCGGTGTTTGGTGGATGAAGCGTCCGTGATTCCATAACGAGTGGCTCAATACAGGTATTTACAGTCTGAACAATATGCGGTGTTTGGTGGATGAAGCGTCCGTGATTCCATAACGAGTGGCTCAATACAGGTATTTACAGTCTGAACAATATGCGGTGTTTGGTGGATGAAGCGTCCGTGATTCCATAACGAGTGGCTCAATACAGGTATTTACAGTCTGAACAATATGCGGTGTTTGGTGGATGAAGCGTCCGTGATTCCATAACGAGTGGCTCAATACAGGTATTTACAGTCTGAACAATATGCGGTGTTTGGTGGATGAAGCGTCCGTGATTCCATAACGAGTGGCTCAATACAGGTATTTACAGTCTGAACAATATGCGGTGTTTGGTGGATGAAGCGTCCGTGATTCCATAACGAGTGGCTCAATACAGGTATTTACAGTCTGAACAATATGCGGTGTTTGGTGGATGAAGCGTCCGTGATTCCATAACGAGTGGCTCAATACAGGTATTTACAGTCTGAACAATATGCGGTGTTTAACA
>JAVVLW010004577.1:0-15000 GCA_034401795.1 Chaetoderma sp. LZ-2023a
CGATGGCTATTACTTTTATTTTGGCTCCGCCCACTAGTTGTTGAGTTATCTGCCCTTGAATGGGCAAAAACTCCCATAGGAAATGTATGGGGATGTTCAAAATTGATCTTTGAAGTGGTACTACAGCCAGAGTTTTGAACGGATCACTACCATACTTGCTGAGGATGTTACAACTGGCCATTTGTTTTTGAAAAATTATTTTTTTTCAAAATGGCCGCCAGACCTTTGACCCCACAATGCATGGCAAAAACTCCCATAGGAAATGTATGGGGATTTCAAATGAATGTTTGAAGTGCTACTACACCTAGAGTTTTGATCGGAGCACTCCCATACTTGGGTAGGATGTTGCCACTGATGATTATTTTTGAAAAAAATATTATTTTCAAAATGGCCGCCATGAAAAAATTTCGGCCAAAAATACCAGTTTTCGTTTTTTGCAGAAATGAGCTCAGGATGACAATTAAAATACAAAAATTTTTTTTTTGAAAAATGGCCAGGCGAACTTTTTGGGGTCAAAATTACCAAAAAAATTTTTGGGCAGAAATGAACTCGCGGTTGAAAAAAAAATTCTTTTTCAAATATTTTTTTTTCAAAATGGCCGCCAAAATGACTTTTGCTCCGATCGACTTGAAATTTACTGAACTTCTATCCCTCATATTGACTTGATTTGGTATCAAATTTAAAGTTGATCCGACCCACAGTTTTCGAGAAAATCAGCTTTTCGTTGCCGCATATCCCCATAGTAAAGCTATGGGAGCAATATTGGAACAGCGTTATCTCTTATAGTTTTCTTCCGATTCTCTTCAAACCTGGCCAGATTCTAGAACATTAAGAGATCTAAAAAGTTTCCAATACAAATGTTAATATCGCCATTGGGGTCATGGTCATTCATGAGTAAAGCTTGCCAGTTTTCATGTTTGGCATAAGTTACCTGCACTTCATCATCTTCAACAGGTAAAGGGAGGTAATTCATGACAAAAAAATGTATGAGCTTTCTGCATGAATTGCCTCCCCTTTACTGTTAATTCATTAATCTATCCTTTATTTGAGATTTAATGGCATTTTCCTTGATTTTGGTAAAAATTTTACTTCAGCAAATCAGGACACATTATTTTATACTTTAGGGTCTAGGCTATCGGTTTTCAAGAAATCAGCTTTTCCATACCCTGTGTAAAAGTATGGGAATTTCAACTATGGATCTTGGAACTGTGACAACGCAAACTTTTTATCAGATCAGCATCAGACATGTTCAATGTCCAATACTCCTTAATACCCAGTCATCGCAGATTTACAGTTACTTCAGTAAATGTTCTCTAGTTAATCTGCGATGCAATCGCAGATTGTTATTTTTACTCAGGATCTTTCTTATTATACTTATTATTATTATTATTAAACTTATTCTGCCTAAAAAGTTTAGACCGCATCTCCTCCTAGAGTTTTCATCCGATCAACTCCAAACTTGGTCAGCCTCAAGGGCCCATGCCACAATCGATGGCTATTACTTTTAATTTGGCTCCGCCCACTAGTTGTTGAGTTATCTGCCCTTGAGTGGGCAAAAAGTCCCATAGGAAATGTATGGGGATGTTCAAAATTGATCTTTGAAGTGGGACTACAGCCAGAGTTTTGAATGGATCACTACCATACTTGCTGAGGATGTTACTACTGGCCATTTGTTTTTGAAAAATTATTTTTTTTCAAAATGGCCGCCAGACCTTTGACCCCACAATGTATGGCAAAAACTCCCATAGGAAATGTATGGGGATTTCAAATGAATGTTTGAAGTGCTACTACACCTAGAGTTTTGATCGGAGCACTCCCATACTTTGGTAGGATGTTGCCACTGATGATTATTTTTGAAAAAAATATTTTTTTCAAAATGGCCGCCATGAAAAAATGTTGGGCAAAAATACCAGTTTTCGTTTTTTTGCAGAAATGAGCTCAGGATGACAATTAAAATAAAATAAAAATTTGAAAAACTATTTTGAAAAAAAATTTTCGAACATTTTTTTTTTTTTAAATGACGGTCAGGCGAACTTTTTGGGGTCAAAATTAAAAAAAAAAATTTTGGGCAGAAATGAACTCGCGGTTGAAAAAAAAATTCTTTTTCAAATATTTTTTTTTCAAAATGGCCGCCAAAATGACATTTGCTCCGATCGACTTGAAATTTACTGAACTTCTATCTGTCATATTGACTTGATTTGGTATCCAATTTAAAGTTGATCCGACCCACAGTTTTCGAGAAAATCAGCTTTTCGTTGCCGCATATCCCCATAGTAAAGCTATGGGAGCAATATTGGAACAGCGTTATCTCTTATAGTTTTCTTCCGATTCTCTTCAAACCGGGCCAGATTCTAGAACATTAAGAGATCTAAAAAGTTTCCAATAAAAATGTTAATATCGCCATTGGGGTCAAGGTCATTCATGAGTAAAGCTTGCCAGTTTTCATGTTTGGCATAAGTTACCTGCACTTCATCATCTTCAACAGGTAAAGGGAGGTAATTCATGACAAAAAAATGTATGAGCTTTCTGCATGAATTGCCTCCCCTTTACTGTTAATTCATTAATCTATCCTTTATTTGAGATTTAATGGCATTTTCCTTGATTTTGGTAAAAATTTTACTTCAGCAAATCAGGACACATTATTTTATACTTTAGGGTCTAGGCTATCGGTTTTCAAGAAATCAGCTTTTCCATACCCTGTGTAAAAGTATGGGAATTTCAACTATGGATCTTGGAACTGTGACAACGCAAACTTTTTATCAGATCAGCATCAGACATGTTCAATGTCCAATACTCCTTAATACCCAGTCATCGCAGATTTACAGTTACTTCAGTAAATGTTCTCTAGTTAATCTGCGATGCAATCGACGATTGTTATTTTTACTCAGGATCTTTCTTATTAGGCTTCCAAGAGCGAAGCTCTGGAAGACTAGAGTGATTGTTCCGTTTATTATTATTATTATTATTATTAGGCTTCCAAGAGCGAAGCTCTGGAAGACTAGAGTGATTGTTCCGTTTATTATTATTAGGCTTCCAAGAGCGAAGCTCTGGAAGACTAGAGTGATTGTTCCGTTTATTATTAGGCTTCCAAGAGCGAAGCTCTGGAAGACTAGAGTGATTGTTCCGTTTATTATTATTATTATTATTATTATTATTATTATTAGGCTTCCAAGAGCGAAGCTCTGGAAGACTAGAGTAATTGTTCCGTTTATTATTATTATTATTATTATTATTATTATTATTCCGCCGCCAGCCATTTCCAGCAAGTAGATTGAACCAAAACTCCGAAACCAGCAGGTCAATTAATACAAGACTCGGCAGCTATGGTCTAGATGCCAACTAGGATCGAAATTAATCAAAGAGAACATGATGCACTCAGGGATTTGGCGGCCATCTTGATGACGTCATAAATGACAAAATAATCTTCTCCTCTGGAACTTCTGAAGCGATCTGGCTAAAATTTGGGAAATATAATAAGTCAATGGCGGCAAGTGAAATTTGTTCGCAAAAACTTGATTGCTCAAACAGTCTCGGCACCGTGGACCAATCAATTTCGCGGCCATTTTGAACTTTTTTATTTGATGGATTTTGATGGGAAAAATTGCTATACATATGCTAGTTGACCGTCTGCAGAGTGTGTGTGAAAATCAACGAGATCTAGTTGTAAAGTGCAGAAATATTTAGATTTTAATTTTCCTCTTTATTATGTAGTAGAAGACAGTTTGCTAGAGGCTCTAATAAAAATGAGTAATGTGACATTTTATTGTCATTTTATATCTGGTTACCATGGGGGTAACAAATGGCATTTGCTACTGTAAGTGCTCTAGGTAAACATATTAATATAATAGGGATTTAATTGCCATTTAATACCAATTGACAACCTGGCTGATTAGCCCATGAACTTAGTAATGCCAATATAAAACTTGCACTTATTGTAGATGCTACGGATACATGCTGACTATTTTTCAAAACAATTTGACTGAAAATTGTTCCTGCCTATTAACCCTTCAACTAGTAAAATAATAGATTGGTATTAACCTTTATACTGCAGAATGCTAACTTTTACTTGGAATCCTTCTAAAAATTGTTCTGATTATTCTCTTTTATCATTATTATTATTATTACTATTCCTCTTCTATCGGCTTCTTTTGAGCCATGGATCCCGGAATGCTATGACCTTAGTCATATCAGCGTGGGCATAGATGAACGAGTGTTTGAAAACTAGAAGATAATCTGTCCATAAACGGCCGAGATATGACCTTCCGAGATTACTACATCAGATATAGCAAAGGTCTAATTTCAGAGGTGTTCGTTAATAGACAGGTTAGATCTGTTACAGTTTCCGCTGTCGAGCAGACTTATGGTGACAACTTTAGATTTCACACTCCTGTTCCTTGTAGCCGAATGTCCAAGTTTATTTAGCAACATGGTTTGGTAGACTGAGTTGTTTCTTTAAAAATAATTTGGCTGAAGGTCATTGCTGCGGGAGGAACAACTTTCAGTCAAACACATTACAAAAAATTCAACAACATAGATGTCAGCGCACACAATAATATCTTAAATATTTAGGCATCAGCGGAAAAAGGTCAATCTAGTAATGATGATTTTCTATAGCTTTCATGATAAAGCTCCATCAGATGGAAATTCAGGCTTGTAGCCAGAAAGATATTTATTACCCAAAGACGAACACGTGCTCTGGCGCCAAAAGATGGTTATTCTTTAAAAGGGGTGGTGGTATGACGAGAAGCCGTAAGCAACCACCATCTTTTGGTCCAAAACCTCTGCATAGTATAGCGAATAAGTTGTATTAACTGACTATCTGTCTTTAACAACCACTTTTTGATGGACCATACAGTGCCCATTATAAACAGGCTTGAGTGATCTTGCACGCTTAAATGCGCTATTATACTCTTCTCTTAATAGAGCGGATTAGTGATTTAGCTTTTAACACTTTGAACCCTAAAGTGCTAAAATCTTATTTTCCTGATAATACTAGTAGTATTGCTTAAGTTGATGAATGTATTGAAAGAAATTTTACTGGAAACTGTGGCCACAGCCGTCATATATCCCTACCCAAGCCCGCCAACCAGTTTCAGAATCTTATCCATTCAGTTTTCTTGAGTTGACAAATGCGTGGTGTGTTTCAATACTAGAAGCGTGACAGTAAAAGTAGTTCCTGTCTCAATTTGCTAAATCAGTTGGTGACAACTTTAGATTTCACCCTTTACCCCTTCTTCAGCGCATCTGAAATGGTCTTGCGAAATGTCCATTTGCAAACTAAGAGAAGACTATTTATGAAAATTTACAACTGGAATTATTAGCTCGATAACCGAGACAGTCACTCCAGTGGTAAATTCTCAAAATAGTCTTCTCATGGTCTAGAAATAAATATTTTCCATGAGTTTCTTGAACAAATTAAAAAATTGCAACAGAAAGGCAATCTTAACAGTCTATTTAAAAGAGCTACCATCGCAACTCCTCCTAGCCCATTTCACGCAGAAACTTGAAACTTCTGGTATGATTACACATATGTCCATGGATGTGCATGGCACTTTTGAAATTTTGTCATGATGCCAAGGGGGTGGGGACTGTGGGTAAAAAATGTAATTTATGCAAATGTGGTCATGTCACATATGATAAATGAGTCAAGCCAATGATATGATATATGAGATAAATGTCAAGCCAATGATAAATAGACTACAATACAAGGAATTATTTTTATCTTGGGTCCAACTTAGGGTAGGGGGTGGGGACAAAAGTGGGCACCAATCGATTGTAACGCAACTCGTCCTAGACCATTTCACAGAGACCTTTAAACTTTCAAAAATATTTTGAAACTAATTTGACTGTATGTTGCTGCTGCAACAACGCCTGGTGAAATAGTTTCAAAATATTCAACATAATGTTAAAAACATAGGGCCTTAACCCTCTTATGATGAAGCCAGTCAAACTGGCCTCTGCAGGGGTCTTGAGGAGTGTCGATTAGTAGGCCAAGTGAAAACTTTTTCTGAAAATTTACCACTGGAATGACTGGCTCGGTAAGCGAGCCAGTCAGTCCAGTGGCAAAATTTCAAAATACAATTTTTTGGGCCTGCAATAAGAAAATGTTTAGTTTTTTTGACAAGATTTAGTCATTAAAGGGTTAAATGATAAGGACATAGGGCTTACAATTTCTACAATTGATGGACATTATAACCATGTCTAGCATAGTTAGAAATCGGAGGGCATTGCTGGCGATGAATACCTGTATGTTTTTATGACTGTAATAAATAAACAACAAAGCTCGCTAACTGGTCCCATCAGTGGGTGGGGTGATAATTACCCTGCATAGAAAAGGCTAGCATTTCAGTTTCTCACTGATCTCAACACAATTATTTATCCAATGATCGATTTAAAAGCGCTTTTATTTCTGAAGATAGTTGTGCTGGAGAACCAACTTAATGTTTTGAAGGAACGTTGACTGAATGTTGTTGCTACCTAAGGAAACAATTACGTTCAGTCAAATTGTTTTTAAGTAACCAGCTAGGGCATTTTTCCAGGAACTGGTGATGAATTGAGCATTTAGCAGGGTTAAATAGATAGTCGGAGAAGTGATATCAATAAACGTCCAAATGCAAAATTAACCCGTTTCCTTATAGCAGGGCTGAAGAAACTAGTGAAATTATGCCACAACTGCTTGTATGTAGTGAAACAAGACTGGATTTTTGTGAGAAATCTTGTAGCCTGCTTGACAATTATCGTATTGTTTGTTGAAACCTGTTGCTATTTGGGTAGCAGTAACTTTCAGTCATGAGTATTTATCTGTAGGGAACTGAAATATTTAATATGATGATTGTCCGAGTTTGTTTACATTTCTCTCAGCGTATATAATGAGTTGTTGCTTCGCCGCCCATTCACTCACCACCCACTATTACTATTTTGTCACATGTAATGAAGCCACTCTATTTTGCGTCAAAGTAAAATAGCCATTATGGAGTTTGTTTGGACAATTATGTTGCTGGAATGAGTTGCTAAATTGTTGCTATCAATTCAGTCGCATTGGCCGGAATTCAATAAGGATGATTAAACCAGGTTTAGCTTTATTAGTTTTATAGATAGGGCGATATCGCCAACTTTTCATTGTTTGAGAGCTAGGTCACGCCCCGTGCAAGAGGTGTAGCCTAAATTAAGTTTCAAATAATTGCCCGTGTTCTATGTCTATTCAGCGCCATGCCCAATTTGGCCGGGTTGTAGCCTAAGCGCAGAGGCTGATATTCCTTTCACGCTTGGACAATCTGTATTAGTGAGAGAACTCAAAGCCGATGGTATGATTTTGTCCAAATTGCCCCGTAGATTGGAATTTATATAGTCAATGATAGTATTTAATTATGTACCTATGATCATTCCGTTGCTGAATTATGTTGCAAAAACAAAACACCGACATTATTTTTAGAGGTCCAATTTGGTAGTTTGTTCATTAATGAAGCTAGTCAATTTGGGTTGTTTTTGGCTCTTGATCATGAAAGGGTCTGTATTGCAAACTACTTGTACACTGCCGTTAATAAGAAGTATGCGCCTGTACCGCAATTCTGGCTAACCTAAGGTGCACATAAAATTAACCCACCAATTTCGATTGTCCCCTACACATTTTGTGGCTGTTCTTTAAATTATAGTGTTCCAATGTTTCTTTTTGATGATGATGTTGCGGAATGTTGTTGCTCTCGGGCACAGCAGCAGCATCTTAGCAACTGGGAATTCAGAAGCATTGGCCACGCTGTTTAAAGGGTGGGACAAATTGGGTATTTTTGAAATCTGCAATCAAATGTCATGACATTTTAAATAGGCAAGGCTGTTCATTTTGACGTTGCAAGATCATACACATATATCAATGTATTAGCTCATGTTGGTGCATGCATTTTGCACTCGGTACCATTCCATCTTGTGTCATCATACCATAGGATCACATTATAATATAATACAGAGAGAGAGAGGACGGCATTGAGGGAAGGCGGGAGAGGATGGCAGGAGGGAGGGATTGAGGGAAGGGAGAAGGGTAGGAGCAGGAGACGGAGGGGAGTGAGGGTGGAGAGACAGAGAGGATAATGTTTCAAAAATAGTCTTCTTTCGATATGCATACGGACATTTTCCAAGACTACCACAGAAGCCGTTTTGGGCAGCGTAAGCGTTAAAGAGTTAGCTAGGTAGATAGAGTTATTACACAATAGGCAATTGACCTTTGAGTGAATACAATGCTATTTATTATGCATTGCATGGCGGACAAATTATTTGCATTGTGTCCACACAGATGTCGCAACCCCCTCCTCCGACATCCCCACCCCATAAACACACACTTGCAGTGCGCGCATGCTTTGTATGTGGATAACTATTACAAATGTGGTGGAAAAAGTACTATAATATATGCTGACATTTACTCCTTTATTGACCATGTTTAGTCAATGAAAACATTGTTATTGAAGGCAGCAACAGCGTTCACTAGAACATAGATGCCGATGTTTGTTGATGGTGGTTTTTAAGCATTAGCGGTCAATTGCCGTATAGGACCACTTGACCTTTATTACGGGTTGTTTAAAAAACCCAGCTATTGGTGATTGGTTCTTAACTATTAGCGGCGCAATTATTGCATATGACCCCATATCTAAGTGGACCACTTGAGTTGTGATTCTAAGAACACATTGCTATTCCTGCATAGGACCACCCATCTAAGCGATTATTTAGCCTAATGCATAGGAATACCTATCTAAGGTAGACCACTTGAGTTTTATTGATAACCGCCATGTATATATACGGTTGAAACGAGTCAGAGGGAGAGGGAGGAGAGAGAGAGAGAGAGAGAGAGAGGGGGGGGGGGAAGGGTGTGGGGCGGGGGGGGGGGGGGGTAGTTGAAGGGACGAGGGAGATAGCGTTGCATCAACTATGTGATGATATAGAATATATCATATTGTTCCAGCCCTAATACGTCTACAATTGCTAACCGCAACATGTTTTTGTTGCAACAGTCATGTTCTAACGCTATGAAATACTAAACGATATCAGTTGCGTGTTGCTATTCCTGCTAGTTGATGAAAGATTACTACAATTACATAACGCATAGCAGCATTTGAAAGCAGCATTTGAACGCGAAACTTACATAAATTCTGGTAATATTTGGATAAATCACTCTGTTTCAGCCTTAATAACTTTGCAAGGACTAGTAACAAGAGGTTTGTGTTGCAAGGGTCGTATTCAGAGGTGTACACATACTAAGACAGCTGAGATATGTCTTACAATTGTTACTAGTTCATTAATTATTAATACGATTACATAGCGTGCTTGGCACATGCAACTTGTAAAAATTAGCGGAAATTAAGGAAAAGATCGCTATGTTCCAGCATTAATAACGTTTCAACGGCCACTAGCAACAGCTTTCCGTTGCATGGCTGGTGTTCATAGATTATGAAATACTAAGAAACTCGAGTTTTGCTTTGCTACTTCTATTAATTAATTAATTATTAATACGCTTGCATAGCGTGTTGAATGTGATAATTGTAAAAAAAATACAGGAAAATATTGAATATTATGGAAGTGGACCACTTGAATTTTGTTGTTGGCGATTCTCAAATACAGGGCTCTTAGAGACAGTAACCATTTTCGCTAAGACGGCGATGCTGATGTATGATGACGGTGGTTCTTAGCTCAAATACGTTCTATGACCGCCTCTGTAAGTGAACCGCTTGAGTGGTGGTTCTCAAACCCATTGCTATTACAGTATAGGACCCTACATCTACGCACTTAATTAGCCTAATGCATTAGACTACCTATCTAAGGTGGACCACTTGAGTCTTATTGGTGATGCTTCTAAAAAACATTGCTATTTGTGGTTATTGTGAAACATGTTGCATCTTAAACCAGCCATGGATCCCGGAATGCTATGACCTTTGTCATATCAGCGTGGGCATAGATGAACGAGTGTTTGAAAACTAGAAGATAATCTGTCCATAAACGGCCGAGATATGAACTTCCGAAATTACTACATCAGATATAGCAAACGTCTAATTTCAGAGGTGTTCCTTAATAGACAGGTTAGATCTGTTACAGTTTCCGCCGTCGAGCAAATTTATGGTGACAACTTTAGATTTCACACTCCTGTTCCTTGTAGCCGAATGTCCAAGTTTATTTAGCAACATGGTTTGGTAGACTGAGTTGTTTCTTTAAAAATAATTTGACTGAAGGTCATTGCTGCGGGAGGAACAACTTTCAGTCAAACACATTACAAAAAATTCAACAACATAGATGTCAGAGCACACAATAATATCTTAAATATTTAGGCATCAGCGGAAAAGAGGTCAATCTAGTAATAATGATTTTATATAGCTTTCATGATAAAGCTCCATCAGATGGATATTCAGGCTTATAACCAGGAAGATATTTATTACCCAAAGACGAATACGTGCTCTGGCGCCAAAAGATGGTTATTCTTTAAAAGGGGTGGTGGTATGACGAGAAGCCGTAAGCAACCACCATCTTTTGGTTCAAAAACTCTGCATAGTATAGCGAATAAGTTGTATTAACTGACTATCTGTCTTTAACAACCACTTTTTGATGGACCATACAGTGCCCATTAAAAACAGGCTTGAGTGATCTTGCACACTTAAATGCGCTATTATACTCTTCTCTTAATAGAGCGGATTAGTGATTTAGCTTTTAACACTTTGAACCCTAAAGTGCTAAAATCTAGTTTTCCTGATAATACTAGAAGTATTGTGTAAGTTGATGAATGTATTGAAAGAGATGTGACTGGAAACTGTGGCCACAGCCGTCATATATCCCTACCCAAGCCCTCCAACCAGTTTCAGAATCTTATCTATTCAGTTTTCTTGAATTGACAAATGCGTGGCGTGGCGTGGCGTGTTTCAATACTAGAAGCGTGACAGTAAAAGTAGTTCCTGTCTCAATTAGCTACATCAGTTGGTGACAACTTTAGATTTCACCCTTTACCCCTTCTTCAGTGCATCTGAAATGGTCTTGCGAAATGTCCATTTGCAAACTAAGAGAAGACTATTTATGAACGTTTACAACTGGAATGATTAGCTCGATAACTGAGCCAGTCACTCCAGTGGTAAACTTTCAAAATAGTCTTCTCTTGGTCTAGAAATGGATATTTTCCATGAGAAAATTTAAATTTTCTTGAACAAATTAAAAAATTGGAACAGAAAGGCAATCTTAACAGTCTTTTTAAAAGAGCTACCATCGCAACTCCTCCTAGCCCATTTCACCCAGAAACTTGAAACTTCTAGTATGATTACACATATGGCCATGGATGTGCATGGAACTTTTGAAAGTTTGTCATGACGCCAAGGGGTGGGGACTGTGGGTAAAAAATCTAATTTATGCAAAGGTGGTCATGTCACATATCATTGTCAAGCCAATGATGAATAGACTACAATACAAGGAATTATTTTTATCTTGGGTCCAAATTACGGTAGGGGGCGGGGACACAAGTGGGCACCAATCGATTGTAACGCAACTCGTCCTAGACCATTTCACAGAGACCTTTAAACCTTCGGTATGATTACACATATTGCGAGGAATGTGCATGGCACTTTTGAAATTTTGTCATGACCGCAGGGGGTGGGGACTGTGAGTCAAAAATTTAATTTATCTAAACATGGTCATGTCACATATCATTTTGAAGCCAATGATAAGTAGACTACAGTACAAGGAATTATTTCGATCCTGGGTCTAACTGAGGGGAGTGGGGGGGGGTCAAAAGTGGGCACCAATCGATTGTTACACAACTCCTCCTAGATCATTTCACATAGAAGCTTGAAACTTTTGGTATAATTGCACATATGGACAGGGATTTGCATGACACTTTTGGAATTTTGGCATGACCCCAGGGGCAGGGCCCTGGGGGTGGGAAATGTGTGTCAAAATTTAAATTTTTCCAAAGGTCATGTTGCATATCATTTTCAAGCCAATGGTAAGTAGTCTACAGTACAAGGAATTATTTCGATCTTGGGTCAAACTGAGGGTGGGAGGCGGCGTCAAAATTCCAAAAGTGGGCACCAATCAATTGTAATGCAACTCTCCTAGACCACTTCAGATAGAAACTTGAAACTTTGGAGATGATTGCACATCTGGCCAGTGATTTGCATGACACTTTTTAAATTTTATCATGAACCCCAGGGTGTGGGGACTGTGGGTAAAACATTTAATTTATCCAAAGGTGGTCATGTCACATATCATGTTCAAGCCAACGATGAGTAGACAACAATACAAGGAATTATTTTGATCTTGCGTCAAACTGAGGGTATAGGGCGGGGTCAAAGGTGGGCACAAATCAATTGTCATTCAACCCCTAGAGCATTTGACATCTAAATATGTATTATGCTGATTGTTTTTTTTAATGTTTCTTCTTTTTTCAGACTATGAACTTTGCTTATGTTTGGACCATTTGCCAGTTGTCATTAAATGACTTCACGTTACTCCTGGGCAGATAAGCTTTATGGTTCAGTCTCCAAGCTATGCTTTCCCAATGGGTAGTACCAACGGTGTTTTGAATTCACATGTTGATTGTCAAATTTCAAAATGTGACTATCCGGTGGTCCATCATATCCTGTGATGTACAATTAATATAAAGTACAGGTCAGCTATTTTCAATCTTCTGATAGGTCTTGTGAAATTTTGGTATGACTCCAGTGATGGGAAATGTGGAGTAAAAAATAAAATCTTTCCAAAGGTGGTCATGTCACATATCATTTTGAAGTCAATGATGAGTAGACTACAGTACAATGAATTATTTTGATCTTGGGTCAAACTGAGGGTATGGGGCAGGGTAAAAAGTGGGCACCAATCAATTGTAACACAACTCCTCCTAGACCATTTCACATAGAAATGTATGATTCAACATATGGCCAGGGATGTGCATGACACATTAGAATTTTGATATCAGCTGAAGGGGTGGGAGAAATGGTGGGCAGAAAATAAATTTTATCAAATGTGGTCATGTCACATATCATTTTGAAGCTTGTGGTTAGTAGACTACAGTACAACACATTATTTTGTTCTTGAGTCAATCTGCGGGCAGTGAGCAGGAGTCAAATGGGCAATCTAATTCCATATATGTACATGGCTTGGATATTGTTTCTTCACAGAATAGGTAGTCCTGCGCAGACCGGGTCCTGCTGCAGCCGGTTCCTTGGGTAACTTAAAAATGCGGGATATTGCTATCTTCTAATACCTCTTGTCCTGCTAGTTACTTCTCCCGTAGCACCAGGTATAGAACAGTCAAACTGGTTCCATGTTATCAGATGTAGTGTCCAAAGAAATCCTTGATTAACCTGTTTACTGCTGAATGACCAATCATCTAGCTGATTTTGTGACCAGTTTTGTGTATATAGATCTTCTCCAAAACCACCTAGGCGATTGATCAGAAAGACAAGAAATATTATCCAAAGAAGTAAAACGGAATTTCACCAGATAACTAGATTGTACAGGAAGTACAAGAAAAGAATGTCTAGTTCGAGTGCAGGTATTCTTGGAAGCCGTATATCTGTTCATGGAACAGATCTAGTTATTATTAGGCTTCCAAGAGCGAAGCTCTGGAAGACTAGAGTGATTGTTCCGTTTATTATTATTATTATTATTATTATTATTATTATTCCGCCGCCAGCTATTTCCAGCAAGTAGATTGAACCAAAACTCCGAAACCAGCAGGTCAATCAATACAAGACTCAGCATCTATGGTCTCGATGCCAACTAGGATCGAAATTAATCAAAGCGAACATGATGCACTCAGGGATTTGGCGGCCATCTTGATGACGTCATGAATGACAAAATAATCTTCTCCTCTGGAACTTCTGAAGCGATCTGGCTAAAATTTGGGGAATTTAATAAGTCAATGGCGGCAAGTGAAATTTGTTCGCAAAAACTTGATTGCTCAAACAGTCTCGGCACCGTGGACCAATCAAGTTCGCGGCCATTTTGAACTTTTTTATTTGATGGGTTTTGATGGGAAAAATTGCTATACATATGCTAGTTGACCGTCTGCAGAGTGTGTGTGAAAATGAACGAGATCTAGTTGTAAAGTGCAGAAATATTTAGATTTTAATTTTCCTCTTTATTATGTAGTAGAAGACAGTTTGCTAGAGGCTCTAATAAAAATGATTAATGTGACATTTTATTGTCATTTTATATCTGGTTACCATGGGGGTAACAAATGGCATTTGCTACTGTAAGTGCTCTAGGTAAACATATTAATATAATAGGGATTTAATTGCCATTTAATACCAATTGACAACCTGGCTGATTAGCCCATGAACTGAGTAATGCCAATATAAAACTTGCACTTATTGTAGATGCTAAGGATACATGCTGACTATTTTTCAAAACAATTTGACTGAAAGTTGTTCCTGCCTATTAACCCTTCAACTAGTAAAATAAAAGATTGGTATTAACCTTTATACTGCAGAATGCTAACTTTTACTTGGAATCCTTCTAAAAATTGTTCTGAATATTCTCTTTTATCATTATTATTATTATTACTATTCCTCTTCTATCGGCTTCTTTTGAGCCATGGATCCCGGAATGCTATGACCTTTGTCATATCAGCGTGGGCATAGATGACCGACTGTTTGAAAACTAGAAGATAATCTGTCCATAAATGGCCGAGATATGAACTTCCGAAATTACTACATCAGATATAGCAAAGGTCTAATTTCAGAGGTGTTTCTTAATAGACAGGTTAGATCTGTTACAGTTTCCGCTGTCGAGCAGACTTATGGTGACAACTTTAGATTTCACACTCCTGTTCCTTGTAGCCGAATGTCCAAGTTTATTTAGCAACATGGTTTGGTAGACTGAGTTGTTTCTTTAAAAATAATTTGGCTGAAGGTCATTGCTGCTGGAGGAACAACTTTCAGTCAAACACATTACAAAAAATTCAACAACATAGATGTCAGAGCACACAATAATATCTTAAATATTTAGGCATCAGCGGAAAAGGTCAATCTAATAATAATG
>JAVVLW010004579.1:0-16000 GCA_034401795.1 Chaetoderma sp. LZ-2023a
CAAAGGTGGTCATGTCACATATCGTTGTCAAGCCAATGATAAATAGACTACAATACAAGGAATTATTTTTATCTTGGGTCCAACTTAGGGTAGGGGGCGGGGACAAAAGTGGGCACCAATCGATTGTAACGCAACTCGTCCTAGACCATGTCACAGAGACCTTTAAACTTTCAAAAAAAATTTGAAACTAATTTGACTGTATGTTGCTGCTGCAACAACGCCTGGTGAAATAGTTTCAAAATATTCAACATAATGTTAAAAACATAGGGCCTTAACCCTCTTATGATGAAGCCAGTCAAACTGGCCTCTGCAGGGGTCTTGAGGAGTGTCGATTAGTAGGCCAAGTGAAAATTTTTCTGAAAATTTACCACTGGAATGACTGGCTCGGTAAGCGAGCCAGTCAGTCCAGTGGCAAAATTTCAAAATACAATTTTTTGGGCCTGCAATAAGACATTCAACAAGAAAATGTTTAGTTTTTTTGACAAGATTTAGTCATTAAAGGGTTAAATGATAAGGACATAGGGCTTACAATTTGTACAATTGATGGACATTATAACCCTGTCTAGCTTAGCTAGAAATCGGAGGGCATTGCTGGCAATGAATACCTCTATGTTTTTATGACTGTAATAAATAAACAACAACGCTCTCTAACTGGTCCCATCAGTGGGTGGGGTGATAATTACCCTGCATAGAAAAGGCTAACATTTCAGTTTCTCACTGATCTCAACATAATTATTTATCCAATGATCGATTTAAAAGCGCTTTTATTTCTGAAGATAGTTGTGCTGGAGAACCAACTTAATGTTTTGAAGGAACGTTGACTGAATGTTGTTGCTACCTAAGGAAACAATTACGTTCAGTCAAATTGTTTTTAAGTAACCAGCTAGGGCATTTTTCCAGGAACTGGTGATGAATTGAGCATTGAGCAGGGTTAAATAGATAGTCGGAGAAGTGATATCAATAAACGTCCAAATGCAAAATTAACCCGTTTCCTTCTAGCAGGGCTGAAGAAACTAGTGAAATTATGCCACAACTGCTTGTATGTAGTGAAACAAGACTGGATTTTTGTGAGAAATCTTGTAGCCTGCTTGACAATTATCGTATTGTTTGTTGAAACCTGTTGCTATTTGGGTAGCAGTAACTTTCAGTCATGAGTATTTATCTGTAGGGAACTGAAATATTTAATATGATGATTGTCCGAGTTTGTTTACATTTCTCTCAGCGTATATAACGAGTTGTTGCTTCGCCGCCCATTCACTCACCACCCACCACCGTATGTAATGCTATTTTGTCACATGTAATGAAGCCACTCTATTTTGCGTCAAAGTAAAATAGCCATTATGGAGTTTGTTTGGACAATTATGTTGCTGGAATGAGTTGCTAAATTGTTGCTATCAATTCAGTCGCAATGGCCGGAATTCAATAAGGATGATTAAACCAGGTTTAGCTTTATTAGTTTTATAGATAGGGCGATATCGCCAACTTTTCATTGTTTGAGAGCTAGGTCACGCCCCGTGCAAGAGGTGTAGCCTAAATTAAGTTTTAAATAATTGCCCGTGTTCTATGTCTATTCAGCGCCATGCCCAATTTGGCCGGGTTGTAGCCTAAGAGCAGAGGCTGATATTCCTTTCACGCTTGGACAATCTGTATTAGTGAGAGAACTCAAAGCCGATGGTATGATTTTGTCCAAATTGCCCGTAGATTGGAATTTATATAGTCAATGATAGTATTTAATTATGTACCTATGATCATTCCGTTGCTGAATTATGTTGCAAAAACAAAACACCGGCATTATTTTTAGAGGTCCAATTTGGTAGTTTGTTCATTAATGAAGCTAGTCAATTTGGGTTGTTTTTGGCTCTTGATCATGAAAGGGTCTGTATTGCAAACTACTTGTACACTGCCGTTAATAAAGAAGTATGCGCCTGTACCGCAATTCTGGCTAACCTAAGGTGCACATAAAATTAACCCACCAATTTCGATTGTCCCCTACACATTTTGTGCCTGTTCTTTAAATTATAGTGTTCCAATGTTCCTTTTTGATGATGATGTTGCAGAATGTTGTTGCTCTCGGGCACAGCAGCAGCGTCTTAGCAACCGGGAATTCAGAAGCATTGGCCACGCTGTTTAAAGGGTGGGACAAATTGGGTATTTTTGAAATCTGCAATCAAATATCATGACATTTTAAATAGGCAAGGCTGTTCATTTTGACGTTGCAAGATCATACACATATATCAATGTATTAGCTCATGTTGGTGCATGCATTTTGCACTCGGTACCATTCCATCTTGTGTCATCATACAATAGGATCACATTATAATATAATACAGAGAGAGAGAGAGGACGGCATTGAGGGAAGGCGGGAGAGGATGGCAGGAGGGAGGGATTGAGGGAAGGGAGAAGGGTAGGAGCAGGAGACGGAGGGGAGTGAGGGTGGAGAGACAGAGAGGATAATGTTTCGAAAATAGTCTTCTTTCGATATGCATACGGACATTTTCCAAGACTACCACAGAAGCCGTTTTGGGCAGCGTAAGCGTTAAAGAGTTAGCTAGATAGATAGAGTTATTACACAATAACCAATTGACCTTTGAGTGAATACAATGCTATTTATTATGCATTGCATGGCGGACAAATTATTTGCATTGTGTCCACACAGATGTCGCAACCCCCTCCTCCGACACCCCCACCCCATAAACACACACTTGCAGTGCGCGCATGCTTTGTATGTGGATAACTATTACAAATGTGGTGGAAAAAGTACTATAATATATGCTGACATTTACTCCTTTATTGACCAAGTTTAGTCAATGAAAACATTGTTATTGAAGGCAGCAACGGCGTTCACTAGAACATAGATGCCGATGTTTGTTGATGGTGGTTTTTAAGCATTAGCGGTCAATTGCCGTATAGGACCACTTGACCTTTATTACGGGTTGTTTAAAAAACCCAGCTATTGGTGATTGGTTCTTAACTATTAGCGGCGCAATTATTGCATATGACCCCATATCTAAGTGGACCACTTGAGTTGTGATTCTAAGAACACATTGCTATTCCTGCATAGGACCACCCATCTAAGCGATTATTTAGCCTAATGCATAGGAATACCTATCTAAGGTAGACCACTTGAGTTTTATTGATAACCGCCACGCATATATACGGTTGAAACGAGTCAGACGGAGAGGGAGGAGAGAGAGAGAGAGGGGGGAAGGGTGTGGGGCGGGGGGGGGGGGGGGTTGGGGGGGGGGGGTAGTTGAAGGGACGAGGGAGATAGCGTTGCATCAACTACGTGATGATATAGAATATATCATATTGTTCCAGCCCTAATATGTCTACAATTGCTAACCACAACATGTTTTTGTTGCAACAGTCATGTTCTAACGCTATGAAATACTAAACGATATCAGTTGCGTGTTGCTATTCCTGCTAGTTGATGAAAAATTACTACAATTACATAACTCATAGCAGCATTTGAAAGCAGCATTTGAACGCGAAACTTACATAAATTCTGGTAATATTTGGATAAATCACTCTGTTTCAGCCTTACTAACTTTGCAAGGACTAGTAACAAGACGTTTGTGATGCAAGGGTCGTATTCAGAGGTGTACACATACTAAGACAGCTGAGATATGTCTTACAATTGTTACTAGTTCATTAATTATTAATACGATTACATAGCGTGCTTGGCACATGCAACTTGTAAAAATTAGCGGAAATTAAGGAAAAGATCGCTATGTTCCAGCATTAATAACGTTTCAACGGCCACTAGCAACAGCTTTCCGTTGCATGGCTGGTGTTCATAGATTATGAAATACTAAGAAACTCGAGTTTTGCTTTGCTATTTCTATTAATTAATTAATTATTAATACGCTTGCATAGCGTGTTGAATGTGATAATTGTAAAAAAAATACAGGAAAATATTGAATATTATGGAAGTGGACCACTTGAATTTTGTTGATGGCGATTCTCAAATACAGGGCTCTTAGAGACAGTAACAATTTTCGCTAAGACGGCGATGCTGATGTATGATGACGGTGGTTCTTAGCTCAAATACGTTCTATGACCGCCTCTGTAAGTGAACCGCTTGAGTGGTGGTTCTCAAACCCATTGCTATTATAGTATAGGACCCTACATCTACGCACTTAATTAGCCTAATGCATTAGACTACCTATCTAAGGTGGACCACTTGAGTCTTATTGGTGATGCTTCTAAAAAACATTGCTATTTGTGGTTATTGTGAAACATGTTGCATCTTAAACCAGCCATGGATCCCGGAATGCTATGACCTTTGTCATATCAGCGTGGGCATAGATGAACGAGTGTTTGAAAACTAGAAGATAATCAGTCCATAAACGTCCGAGATATGAACTTCCGAAATTACTACATCAGATATAGCAAAGGTCTAATTTCAGAGGTGTTCCTTAATAGACAGGTCAGATCTGTTACAGTTTCCGCCGTCGAGCAGATTTATGGTGACAACTTTAGATTTCACACTCCTGTTCCTTGTAGCCGAATGTCCAAGTTTATTTAGCAACATGGTTTGGTAGACTGAGTTGTTTCTTTAAAAATAATTTGACTGAAGGTCATTGCTGCGGGAGGAACAACTTTCAGTCAAACACATTACAAAAAATTCAACAACATAGATGTCAGAGCACACAATAATATCTTAAATATTTAGGCATCAGCGGAAAAGAGGTCAATCTAGTAATGATGATTTTATATAGCTTTCATGATAAAGCTCCATCAGATGGATATTCAGGCTTATAACCAGGAAGATATTTATTACCCAAAGACGAACACGTGCTCTGGCGCCAAAAGATGGTTATTCTTTAAAAGGGGTGGTGGTATGACGAGAAGCCGTAAGCAACCACCATCTTTTGGTTCAAAAACTCTGCATAGTATAGCGAATAAGTTGTATTAACTGACTATCTGTCTTTAACAACCACTTTTTGATGGACCATACAGTGCCCATTCTTGCACACTTAAATGCGCTATTATACTCTTCTCTTAATACAGCGGATTAGTGATTTAGCTTTTAACACTTTGAACCCTAAAGTGCTAAAATCTTGTTTTCGTGATAATACTAGAAGTATTGTGTAAGTTGATGAATGTATTGAAAGAGATGTGACTGGAAACTGTGGCCACAGCCGTCATATATCCCTACCCAAGCCCTCCAACCAGTTTCAGAATCTTATCTATTCAGTTTTCTTGAATTGACAAATGCGTGGCGTGGCGTGTTTCAATACTAGAAGCGTGACAGTAAAAGTAGTTCCTGTCTCAATTAGCTACATCAGTTGGTGACAACTTTAGATTTCACCCTTTACCCCTTCTTCAGTGCATCTGAAATGGTCTTGCGAAATGTCCATTTGCAAACTAAGAGAAGACTATTTATGAAAGTTTACAACTGGAATGATTAGCTCGATAACTGAGCCAGTCACTCCAGTGGTAAACTTTCAAAATAGTCTTCTCTTGGTCTAGAAATAGATATTTTCCATGAGAAAATTTAAATTTTCTTGAACAAATTTAAAAATTGGAACAGAAAGGCAATCTTAACAGTCTATTTAAAAGAGCTACCATCGCAACTCCTCCTAGCCCATTTCACGCAGAAACTTGAAACTTCTGGTATGATTACACATATGGCCATGGATGTGCATGGAACTTTTGAAAGTTTGTCATGACGCCAAGGGGGTGGGGACTGTGGGTAAAAAATTTAATTTATGCAAAGGTGGTCATGTCACATATCATTGTCAAGCCAATGATGAATAGACTACAATACAAGGAATTATTTTTATCTTGGGTCCAACTTAGGGTAGGGGGCGGGGACAAAAGTGGGCACCAATCGATTGTAACGCAACTCGTCCTAGACCATTTCACAGAGACCTTTAAACGTTCAAAAATATTTTGAAACTAATTTGACTGTGTGTTGCTGCTGCAACAACGCCTGGTGAAATAGTTTCAAAATATTCAACATAATGTTAAAAACATAGGGCCTTAACCCTCTTATGATGAAGCCAGTCAAACTAGCCTCCGCAGGGGTCTTGAGGAGTGTCGATTAGTAGGCCAAGTGAAAACTTTTTCTGAAAATTTACCACTGGAATGACTGGCTCGGTAAGCGAGCCAGTCAGTCCAGTGGCAAAATTTCAAAATACAATTTTTTTGGCCTGCAATAAAACATTCAACAAGAAAATGTTTAGTTTTTTTGACAAGATTTAGTCATTAAAGGGTTAAATGATAAGGACATTACTTACAATTTATACAATTGATGGACATTATAACCCTGTGTAGCATAGCTAGAAATCTGAGGGCATTGCTGGCAATGAATACCTCTATGTTTTTATGACTGTAATAAATAAACAACAACGCTCGCTAACTGGTCCCATCAGTGGGTGAGGTGATAATTACCCTGCATAGAAAAGGCTAGCATTTCAATTTCTCACTGATCTCAACACAATTATTTATCCAATGATCGATTTAAAAGCGCTTTTATTTCTGAAGATAGTTGTGCTGGAGAACCAACTTAATGTTTTGAAAGAACGTTGACTGAATGTTGTTGCTACCTAAGGAAACAATTACGTTCAGTCAAATTGTTTTTAAGTAACCAGCTAGGGCATTTTTCCAGGAACTGGTGATGAATTGAGCATTGAGCAGGGTTAAATAGATAGTCGGAGAAGTGATATCAATAAACGTCCAAATGCAAAATTAACCCGTTTCCTTCTAGCAGGGCTGAAGAAACTAGTGAAATTATGCCACAACTGCTTGTATGTAGTGAAACAAGACTGGATTTTTGTGAGAAATCTTGTAGCCTGCTTGACAATTATCGTATTGTTTGTTGAAACCTGTTGCTATTTAGGGTAGCAGTAACTTTCAGTCATGAGTATTTATCTGTAGGGAACTGAAATATTTAACATGATGATTGTCCGAGTTTGTTTACATTTCTCTCAGCGTATATAACGAGTTGTTGCTCCGCCGCCCATTCACTCACCACCCACCCCCGTATGTAATGCTATTTTGTCACATGTAATGAAGCCACTCTATTTTGCGTCAAAGTAAAATAGCCATTATGGAGTTTGTTTGGACAATTATGTTGCTGGAATGAGTTGCTAAATTGTTGTTATCAATTCAGTCGCATTGGCCGGAATTCAATAAGGATGATTAAACCAGGTTTAGCTTTATTAGTTTTATAGATAGGGCGATATCTCCAACTTTTCATTGTTTGAGAGCTAGGTCACGCAAGAGGTGTAGCCTAAATTAAGTTTTAAATAATTTCCCGTGTTCTATGTCTATTCAGCGCCATGCTCAATTTGGCCGGGTTGTAGCCTAAGCGCAGAGGCTGATATTCCTCCACGCTTGGACAATCTGTATTAGTGAGAGAACTCGAAGCCGATGGTATGATTTTGTCCAAATTGCGCCGTAGATTGGAATTTATATAGTCAATGATAGTATTTAATTATGTACCTATGATCATTCCGTTGCTGAATTATGTTGCAAAAACAAAACACCGGCATTATTTTTAGAGGTCCAATTTGGTAGTTTGTTCATTAATGAAGCTAGTCAATTTGGGTTGTTTTTGGCTCTTGATCATGAAAGGGTCTGTATTGCAAACTACTTGTACACTGCCGTTAATAAAGAAGTGTGCGCCTGTACCGCAATTCTGGCTAACGTAAGGTGCACATAAAATTAACCCACCAATTTTGATTGTCCCCTACACATTTTATGGTTGTTCTTTAAATTATAGTATTCCAATGTTTCTTTTTGATGATGATGTTGCGGAATGTTGTTGCTCTCGGGCACAGCAGCAGCATCTTAGCAACCGGGAATTCAGAAGCATTGGCCACGCTGTTTAAAGGGTGGGACAAATTGGGTATTTTTGAAATCTGCAATCAAATGTCATGACATTTTAAATACGCAGGGCTGTTCATTTTGACGTTGCAAGATCATACACATATATCAATGTATTAGCTGATGTTGGTGCATGCATTTTGCACTCGGTACCATTCCATCTTGTGTCATACAATAGGATCACATTATAATATAATACAGAGAGAGAGGACGGCATTGAGGGAAGGCGGGAGAGGATGGCAGGAGCGAGGGAGGGATTGAGGGAAGGGAGAAGGGTAGGAGCAGGAGACGGAGGGGAGCGAGGGTGGAGAGACAGAGAGGATAATGTTTCAAAAGTAGTCTTCTTTCGATATGCATACGGACATTTTCCAAGACTACCACAGAAGCCGTTTTGGGCAGCGTAAGCGTTAAAGAGTTAGCTAGATAGATAGAGTTATTACACAATAGGCAGTTGACCTTTGAGTGAATACAATGCTATTTATTATGCATTGCATGGCGGACAAATTATTTGCATTGTGTCCACACAGATGTCGCAACCCCCTCCTCCGACACCCCCACCCCATAAACACACACTTGCAGTGCGCGCATGCTTTGTATGTGGATAACTATTACAATTGTGGTGGAAAAAGTATTATAATATATGCTGACATTTACTCCTTTATTGACCAAGTTTAGTCAATGAAAACATTGTTATTGAAGGCAGCAACAGTGTTCACTAGAACATAGATGCCGATGTTTGTTGATGGTGGTTTTTAAGCATTAGCGGTCAATTGCCGTATAGGACCACTTGACCTTTATTACGGGTTGTTAAAAAAACCCAGCTATTGGTGATTGGTTCTTAACTATTAGCGGCGCAATTATTGCATATGACCCCCATATCTAAGTGGACCACTTGAGTTGTGATTCTAAGAACACATTGCTATTCCTGCATAGGACCACCCATCTAAGCGATTATTTAGCCTAATGCATAGGAATATCTATCTAAGGTAGACCACTTGAGTTTTATTGATAACCGCCACGCATATATACGGTTGAAACGAGTCAGAGGGAGAGGGAGGAGAGAGAGAGAGAGAGAGAGGGGGGGGAGGGTGTGGGGGGGGGGGTGTAGGTGAAGGGACGAGGGAGATAGCGTTGCATCAACTATGTGATGATATAGAATATATCATATTGTTCCAGCCCTAATACGTCTACAATTGCTAACCGCACCATGTTTTTGTTGCAACAGTCATGTTCTAACGCTATGAAATACTAAACGATATCAGTTGCGTGTTGCTATTCCTGCTAGTTGATGAAAAATTACTACAATTACATAACGCATAGCAGCATTTGAAAGCAGCATTTGAACGCGAAACTTACATAAATTCTGGTAATATTTGGATAAATCACTCTGTTTCAGCCTTAATAACTTTGCAAGGACTAGTAACAAGAGGTTTGTGTTGCAAGGGTCGTATTCAGAGGTGTACACATACTAAGACAGCTGAGATATGTGTTACAATTGTTACTAGTTCATTAATTATTAATACGATTACATAGCGTGCTTGGCACATGCAACTTGTAAAAATTAGCGGAAATTAAGGAAAAGATCGCTATGTTCCAGCATTAATAACGTTTCAACGGCCACTAGCAACAGCTTTCTGTTGCATGGTTGGTGTTCATAGATTATGAAATACTAAGAAACTCGAATTTTGCTTTGCTACTTCTATTAATTATTTAATTATTAATACGCTTGCATAGCGTGTTGAATGTGATAATTGTAAAAAAATACAGGAAAATATTGAATATTATGGAAGTGGACCACTTGAATTTTATTGATGGCGATTCTCAAATACAGGGCTCTTAGAGACAGTAACAATTTTCGCTAAGACGGAGATGCTGATGTATGATGACGGTGGTTCTTAGCTCAAATACGTTCTATGACCACCTCTGTAAGTGAACCGCTTGAGTGGTGGTTCTCAAACCCATTGCTATTACAGTATAGGACCCTACATCTACGCACTTAATTAGCCTAATGCATTAGACTACCTATCTAAGGTGGACCACTTGAGTCTTATTGGTGATGCTTCTAAAAAACATTGCTATTTGTGGTTATTGTGAAACATGTTGCATCTTAAACCAGCCATGGATCCCGGAATGCTATGACCTTTGTCATATCAGCGTGGGCATAGATGAACGAGTGTTTGAAAACTAGAAGATAATCTGTCCATAAACGGCCGAGATATGAACTTCCGAAATTACTACATCAGATATAGCAAAGGTCTAATTTCAGAGGTGTTCCTTAATAGACAGGTTAGATCTGTTACAGTTTCCGCTGTCGAGCAGATTTATGGTGACAACTTTAGATTTCACACTCCTGTTCCTTGTAGCCGAATGTCCAAGTTTATTTAGCAACATGGTTTGGTAGACTGAGTTGTTTCTTTAAAAATAATTTGACTGAAGGTCATTGCTGCGGGAGGAACAACTTTCAGTCAAACACATTACACAAAATTCAACAACATAGATGTCAGAGCACACAATAATATCTTAAATATTTAGGCATCAGCGGAAAAGAGGTCAATCTAGTAATAATCATTTTATATAGCTTTCATGATAAAGCTCCATCAGATGGATATTCAGGCTTATAACCAGGAAGATATTTATTACCCAAAGACGAACACGTGCTCTGGCGCCAAAAGATGGTTATTCTTTAAAAGGGGTGGTGGTATGACGAGAAGCCGTAAGCAACCACCATCTTTTGGTTCAAAAACCCTGCATAGTATAGCGAATAAGTTGTATTAACTGACTATCTGTCTTTAACAACCACTTTTTGATGGACCATACAGTGCCCATTATAAACAGGCTTGAGTGATCTTGCACACTTAAATGCGCTATTATACTCTTCTCTTAATAGAGCGGATTAGTGATTTAGCTTTTAACACTTTGAACCCTAACGTGCTAAAATCTTGTTTTCCTGATAATACTAGAAGTATTGTGTAAGTTGATGAATGTATTGAAAGAGATGTGACTGGAAACTGTGGCCACAGCCGTCATATATCCCTACCCAGGCATCCAACAAGTTTCAGAATGTTATCTATTCAGTTTTCTTGAATTGACAAATGCGTGGCGTGGCGTGTTTCAATACTAGAAGCGTGACAGTAAAAGTAGTTCCTGTCTCAATTAGCTACATCAGTTGGTGACAACTTTAGATTTCACCCTTTACCCCTTCTTCAGTGCATCTGAAATTGTCTTGCGAAATGTCCATTTGCAAACTAAGAGAAGACTATTTATGAACGTTTACAACTGGAATGATTAGATCGATAACTGAGCCAGTCACTCCAGTGGTAAACTTTCAAGATAGTCTTCTCTTGGTCTACAAATGGATATTTTCCATGAGAAAATTTAAATTTTCTTGAACAAATTTAAAAATTGGAACAGAAAGGCAATCTTAACAGTCTATTTAAAAAAGCTACCATCGCAACTCCTCCTAGCCCATTTCACGCAGAAACTTGAAACTTCTGGTATGATTACACATATGGCCACGGCTGTGCATGGAACTTTTGAAAGTTTGTCATGACGCCAAGGGGTGGGGACTGTGGGTAAAAAATCTAATTTATGCAAAGGTGGTCATGTCACATATCATTGTCAAGCCAATGATGAATGGACTACAATACAAGGAATTATTTTTATCTTGGGTCCAACTTAGCGTAGGGGGCGGGGACACAAGTGGGCACCAATCGATTGTAACGCAACTCGTCCTAGACCATTTCACAGAGACCTTTAAACCTTCGGTATGATTACACATGTTGCGAGGAATGTGCATGGCACTTTTGAAATTTTGTCATGACCGCAGGGAGTGGGGACTGTGAGTCAAAAATTTAATTTATCCAAACATGGTCATGTCACATATCATTTTGAAGCCAATGATGAGTAGACTACAGTACAAGGAATTATTTCGATCTTGGGGCTAACCGAGGGTAGTGGGGATCAAAAGTGGGCACCAATCGATTGTTACACAACTCCTCCTAGACCATTTCACATAGAAGCGTGAAACTTTTGGTATCATTGCACATATGGACAGGGATTTGCATGACACTTGGAATTTTGGCATGACCCCAAAGGTCATGTTGCATATCATTTTCAAGCCGATGGTAAGTAGTCTACAGTACAAGGAATTATTTTGATCTTGGGTCAAACTGAGGGTGGGAGGCGGGGTCAAAATCTCAAAAGTGGGCACCAATCAAATGTAAAGCAACTCCTAGACCTCTTCAGATAGAAACTAGAAACTTTGGAGATGATTGCACATCTGGCCAGTGATTTGCATGACACTTTAAATTATATCATGAACCCCAGGGTGTGGGGACTGTGGGTAAAAAATTTAATTTATCCAAAGGTGGTCATGTCACATATCATTTTCAGGCCAACGATGAGTAGACAACAATACAAGGAATTATTTTGAACTTGCGTCAAACTGAGGGTATAAGGCGGGGTCAAAGGTAAGCACAAATCGATTGTCATGCAACTCCTAGAGCATTTGACATCTAAATATGTATTATACTGATTGTTTTTTAAAATGTTTCTTCTTTTTTCAGACTATGAACTTTAATTATGTTTGGACCATTTGCCAGTTGTCATTAAATGACTTCACGTTACTCCTGGGCAGATAAGCTTTATGGTTCAGTCTCCAAGCTATGCTTGCCCAATGGGTAGTACCACCGGTGTTTCGAATTCACATGTTGATTGTCAAATTTCAAAATGTGACTATCCGGTGGTCCATCATATCCTGTGATGTACAATTAATATACAGTACAGGTCAGCTATTTGCTATCTTCTGATAGGTCTTGTGGAATTTTGGTATGACCCCAAGTGATGGGAAATGTGGAGTAAAAAATAAAAATTTTCCAAAGGTGGTCATGTCACATATCATTTTAAAGCTTGTAGTTAGTAGACTACAGTACAACACATTATTTTGTTCTTGAGTCAATCTGCGGGCAGTGAGCAGGAGTCAAATGGGCAATCTAATTCTATATATGTACATGGCTTGGATATTGTTTCTTCACAGAATAGTTAGTCCTGCGCAGACCGGGTCCTGCAGCAGCCGGTTCCTTGGGTAACTTAAAAATGCAAGATATTGCTATCTTCTAATACCTCTTGTCCTGCTAGTTACTTCTCCCGAAGCACCAGGTATAGAACAGTCAAACTGGTTCCATGTTACCAGATTTAGTGTCCAAAGAAATCCCTGATTAACCTGTTTACTGCTGAATGACCAATCATCTAGCTGATTTTGTGACCAGTTTTGTGTATATAGATCTTCTCCAAAACCACCTAGGCGATTGATCAGAAAGACAAGAAATATTATCTAAAGAAGTTCTAGAAAAACAGAGTTTCACCAGATAACTAGATTGTACATGAAGTACAAGAAAAGAATGTCTAGTTCGCGTGCAGCTATTCTTGGAAGCCGTATATCTGTTCATGGAACAGATCTAGTTATTATTATTATTATTATTATTATTATTCCGCCGCCAGCCATTTCCAGCAATTGATTGAACCAAAACTCCGAAACCAGCAGGTCAATCAATACAAGACTCGGCAACTATGGTCTAGATGGCAACTAGGATCGAAATTAATCAAAGAGAACATGATGCACTCAGGGATTTGGCGGCCATCTTGATGACGTCATAAATGACAAAATAATCTTCTCCTCTGGAACTTCTGAAGCGATCTGGCTAAAATTTGGGAAATATAATAAGTCAATGGCGGCAAGTGAAATTTGTTCGCAAAAACTTGATTGGTCAAACAGTCTCGGCACCGTGGACCAATCAAGTTCGGGGCCATTTTGAACTTTTTTATTTGATGGATTTTGATAGGAAAAATTGCTATACATATGCTAGTTGACCGTCTGCAGAGTGTGTGTGAAAATGAACGAGATCTAGTTGTAAAGTGCAGAAATATTTAGATTTTAGTTTTCCTCTTTATTATGTAGTAGAAGACAGTTTGCTAGAGGCTCTAATAAAAATGATTAATGTGACATTTTATTGTCATTTTATATCTGGTTACCATGGGGGTAACAAATGTCATTTGCTACTGTAAGTGCTCTAGGTAAACATATTAATATAATAGGGATTTAATTGCCATTTAATACCAATTGACAACCTGGCTGATTAGCCCATGAACTTAGTAATGCCAATATAAAACTTGCACTTATTGTAGATGCTAAGGATACATGCTGACTATTTTTCAAAACAATTTGACTGAAAGTTGTTTCTGCCTATTAACCCTTCAACTAGTAAAATAATAGATTGGTATTAACCTTTATACTGCAGAATGCTAACTTTTACTTGGAATCCTTCTAAAAATTGTTCTGATTATTCTCTTTTATCATTATTATTATTATTACTATTCCTCTTCTATCGGCTTCTTTTGAGCCATGGATCCCGGAATGCTATGACCTTTGTCATATCAGCGTGGGCATAGATGAACGAGTGTTTGAAAACTAGAAGATAATCTGTCCATAAACGGCCGAGATATGAACTTCCGAAATTACTACATCATATATAGCAAAGGTCTAATTTCAGAGGTGTTCCTTAATAGACATGTTAGATCTGTTACAGTTTCCGCTGTCGAGCAGACTTATGGTGACAACTTTAGATTTCACACTCCTGTTCCTTGTAGCCGAATGTCCAAGTTTATTTAGCAACATGGTTTGGTAGACTGAGTTGTTTCTTTAAAAATAATTTGACTGAAGGTCATTGCTGCGGGAGGAACAACTTTCAGTCAAACACATTACAAAAAATTCAACAACATAGATGTCAGAGCACACAATAATATCTTAAATATTTAGGCATCAGCGGAAAAAGGTCAATCTAGTAATGATGATTTTATATAGCTTTCATGATAAAGCTCCATCAGATGGAAATTCAGGCTTGTAGCCAGAAAGATATTTATTACCCAAAGACGAACACGTGCTCTGGCGCCAAAAGATGGTTATTCTTTAAAATGGGTGGTGGTATGACGAGAAGCCGTAAGCAACCACCATCTTTTGGTCCAAGAACGCTGCATAGTATAGCGAATAAGTTGTATTAACTGACTATCTGTCTTTAACAACCACTTTTTGATGGACCATACAGTGCCCATTATAAACAGGCTTGAGTGATCTTGCAGCTTAAATTGCGCTATTATACTCTTCTCTTAATAGAGCGGATTGGTGATTTAGCTTTTAACAATTTGAACCCTAAAGTGCTAAAATCTTATTTTCCTGATAATACTAGTAGCATTGCGTAAGTTGATGAATGTATTGAAAGAAATTTTACTGGAAACTGTGGCCACAGCCATCATATATCCCTACCCAAGCCCGCCAACCAGTTTCAGAATCTTATCCATTCAGTTTTCTTGAGTTGACAAATGCGTGGTGTGTTTCAATACTAGAAGTGTGACAGTAAAAGTAGTTCCTGTCTCAATTAGCTAAATCAGTTGGTGACAACTTTAGATTTCACCCTTTACCCCTTCTTCAGTGCATCTGAAATGGTCTTGCGAAATGTCCATTTGCAAACTAAGAGAAGACTATTTATGAAAATTTACAACTGGAATTATTAGCTCGATAACCGAGCCAGTCAATCCAGTGGTAAATTTTCAAAATAGTCTTCTCATGGTCTAGAAATAAATATTTTCCATGAGAAAATTTAAATTTTCTTGAACAAATTTAAAAATTGCAACAGAAAGGCAATCTTAACAGTCTATTTAAAAGAGCTACCATCGCAACTCCTCCTAGCCCATTTACACATATGTCCATAGATGTGCATGGCACTTTTGAAATTTTGTCATGACGCCAAGGGGGTGGGGACTGTGGGTAAAAAATCTAATTTATGCAAAGGTGGTCATGTCACATATCGTTGTCAAGCCAATGATAAATAGACTACAATACAAGGAATTATTTTTATCTTGGGTCCACCTTAGGGTAGGGGGCGGGGACAAAAGTGGGCACCAATCGATTGTAATGCAACTCGTCCTAGACCATTTCACAGAGACCTTTCTTTAAACTTTCAAAAATATTTTGAAACTAATTTGACTGTGTGTTGCTGCTGCAACAACGCTTGGTGAAATAGTTTCAAAATATTCAACATAATGTTAAAAACATTGGGCCTTAACCCTCTTATGATGAAGCCAGTCAAACTGGCCTCTGCAGGGGTCTTGA
>JAVVLW010004583.1:0-25000 GCA_034401795.1 Chaetoderma sp. LZ-2023a
ATGACAGTTTTCTTGCTCAAACGATCATGCAATTCAGGAGGTAATAATAGGTTCAATTTAACCATTTATGTGGAAAAGATGAGATTTCTATATACCGTTTATTAGGTGAATCTAATGAAGGACTGATACATTGCCTGACGATGTAGACGAATATTATATACAAGTTATGGATTTATAAAGTAATAAAATAATGGAACTGGCACTGGCATGTATGTATGTAATATTGTAAATGCACCGGCTCAGAATTTTCAAAATTTTAAAATTTTAAAATATTTTTGCTTATTTTATCACCTGAGATTGTCAATTTTGTTTAAGAGATGCCATATGGCCTGATTAGTATACAATGATAAATCATTGATTGATGTTTTGAATACTTATTTGAGTTTCGCTTTTACCAAGATGTCGCGTTGATTAGGATTTTTCTTAAATGCAATTACCGGACGCTTGTTGAATGGTTGTTTTAAATTGTCCTGTAATTTGTGATACTCATCCTTTAGGATTTTCGCAATTTCAACATTTTTCCGATTGTATGTGAGAGTAAATGGGATAATCTCACGTTGATCCGAGAGGCCTGGGTCCGAATTTATGCCCCTTGGCCATTGTGTTTCGAGTTCTTTAATCCAAAATGATTCTCTTAGTTTTCTTTGTCTATCAGTTTCCTCTGTTGTGTCTGAAAGAGGTAGCTGTTCGATAGGCATAATTTCAAAGTCACGAGTGACTAAATGGTCAGGAAGATTAAAATGTTCAGCCACATGTGTGTCTTCCTCTAGTCTAATATCTGAAAGGTGTCTAGTTGATCGGCATCTTAATGGATTTTTCGTTTCGCCAACATACTGCTTTTGACACAATTTGCATGAAATTAAGTAAATGACATTTTCAGAACCGCAATCTAATTTCGACTGAATTTGAAATTTGCTTTTGTTTTGAAAGCTCATGAAGGTACTCTGGGAAGGAAGAAATTTATCCAATTTACACCTTTTCTTTTCACATTTCCGAGAATCTCCTTCACCAATAATCGGACGATTATGACAAATTTTGGTAGGCTGAGAATTTCTGGCATTATCCGGAATGATTTCCAAATTATGCAAAGTTTCAGACTTTATTTTACACAGGAACCGAGAGGAGTACCCTCTCGGTTTGAGGGCTTTGAATAAGGTCGAACATGATGATTCAAAGTTTTTCTTATCACTCGAATTTCTATGAAAACGGATTATTTGTGATTTTACAAGTCCCTTGAAAGTATGCGGTGGATGGAATGATTTCTTGTGTAGTAGTTGATGCGAGTCGGTTGGCTTAAAATAAACTTTGTAGTCTAAGTAACCAGTTGTTTCATACTTTATACCTTTGTATAAAGTTACATCCAGGAAATCTACGGACATCTCATCAATTTGAGCTTTTAGTTTGATATTCGGATCATGATTATTCAGAATGGCCAGGAATTCGGTAAATGCTTCCTTACTATGTTGCCAGATCATGAAAATGTCATCGAGGTACCTGCGGTAAATGAGCGGCTGATTTGGACAGTTTTCGAGTGCTTCCTTTTCCCACTCTGCCATGTAAAGGTTAGCGAAGCCTGGGATGAAACACTTACCCATTGCGCAGCCACAAATTTGTTGGAAATTTTCACCAGCAAATTCAAAGTCATTGCCCTTCAGACTAAGCTCTAATAGAGCTATTACTTCTCTGTCGGGCCTGCTGGTGTCAGGATAGTCAGCAAATGCTCTACGAATTGAATTTAGTCCCTTTTCGATGTCAATGTTTGTGTACATAGCATCGACGTCCATTGTAATTAAGAATGAATTTGGAGGGACCGAGATCTTAGAGACCTGGGCTAGGAAGTCTTCAGTGTTTTTCAGATAGCTAAAATGTCTATTTGCAATTGGCTGAAGATGGTAGTCGATAAATTCACTAATCCTATATGATTCCGAACCACAATCTGAAATGATGGGTCGCCCTGGTGGTGTCATTGGGTCAGTCCATAAGTCAACAGACTTATGGATTTTAGGAAGAAGATAAAATGTACGTGGTTTCGAATCATCTTTGGCACACAGGTATTTAAATTGCTTTTCAGTTATCTTCTTGTTATCAACCATTTTTGGAGAATTTCGTTGAATTTGCTACAGTTATTTTGCCAAAGTGGTTCATTTAGTTTTCGGTAATGTTTCGGATTACTAAGCTGTCTATGCGCTTCTTTGATGTAGTTGGCTTTATCCATTATTACAGCAGCCGATCCTTTATCCGCAGGTTTGATGACAGTTTCATTCTTTCTAGATAAATCTAATAGGGCCTGGCGTTGCTCATAGGATAAATTTTGCTGATCGTTTGGAAATGTAGTATTTTGAATACGTTCTGACCAAAGTTTTATACTTTCACCGATTGCTCGGTCAACACGTTTTAAGTTTGGAGCCCAGCCGGTTTTTTCAATGAATGGTGGAATATTACTATTGGAGTTTCGAAAGAAATCTGCCAATTTCACTCTGTGACCAAAATCAGCAGTTTCAGTAAAGCCATTATCTAAATCTGCATCCAAACCTGTTTTAGGTTTTGGTGTTGGGACAAAGGTCAAGCCGAAATCAAGCAGTGACTGTTCTGCTTCACCTAATGCAGAGCCGGTTAAGTTTACAATATTACTACCCAGTCCCAGTTCCAGTTCTGGGTGGATGCTACCCTGACCCTCATTCAATTTAAATTAAGGAACTTGAGCCAATTACCATAGATAGCATTAGCAGTTCTCTCAGTCCAGTGAATATTGTCATGACACACACTGAACTCTGTGAGTGGCAGGCGTGGAATGACAATAACGCCGGACTCAGAGGACTTGATCCTGCTAGACTCAGGAACACAATTGATTGCCTCCAGTGCACGTTTTTGATGCAAGGTCGAAGTGGTTGAGAAGTTTAACTTAGTGAAGTAGATGCTCACCGAAGGGAACTTCTTCCTCACCATGCTGAACAACAACCTGAGCCGATTCTCTATGGCTGGAATTGAGTTGTCTCGATCGTTTATGCCTATATTTAGGATGATCATTTCTGGTTTGACTTTCGCTGAGTATCTATTAATGATCATTCTTAGATCAATGATAGATGACCCAGGGAAGCAAGCTACATGCATTTCTGGGTGGGGTGCCACATTGATTCGGCTCAGGTTAGATGCTCCAAGCAACAGGATCTTTTTGTTGATGGTTGGGAGCTGCCAATTTGGTTTGTTACATGACTCATACCGGAATTTCCAGAACGTAGTTTGCTCTAATTTCGTTGGTTTTCTAGGCATAGACTGAGGAGATGGTGTGAACCGTGGTTGCGGTACTTTTGGAGTAGTGTGGGTTGTGAGGCCCAGCTTGTTCTCCATTTATATCCGTTCAGATTTAGTTACCCGCTGTGGAAGCGGGGGAAAATCATCAGGTGAGAATGATGGTGCAGAAGGCGGTGGCGAGTCAGGTAAAGGGATTGATGCTGGGTCAATTTGTGACTGCATCTCGTCATTACCGGACGTAGATTGGACACAGACTGGTGTAGGCATGATATCTATGCGTATGATCGGTGCCGAGGTTTCGGCGGGTGGTGGTGACTCAGGTAATGGGATTAGCAATGGGTTAATTGAGTACATGTTGCCATCACAGGATGTAGATGGGACACTGCCTGGAGAACACCTGGTATCTGTACGTTTGATTGGAGGTGAGGTCTCAGCAGGTGACCTTACCCGCTTTTTAGCCTGAGAGGGTGGTACAAAATCTGATGTTTCGGCTGGTGTTTGACGAACTGGAGTAGCATTTCTACTGACAGCACCAGGGAAAAATGAGGATCAATGGGTCTGATAAAGTCATAAAAGGCTGCAATAGCCGTATCATGAAGCCGTTTTTCATGATTGTTTTTTGCCCAGCGAATGGCGGTTGACTTGGCACGGCCAACGTCTAGGTGGGAATGATTCTGGGCTGATATAATTTCGGATCTGATACAGCCAAGTTGGCAATTGTAATGATTGATTAGAGTTTGTACTATGGATTTAGCCCAACCAAAATTAGCATTACAAATGTTAAAGTGGACATCTCCATTTGGCATGGCTGGTTTGCAGAACTTGTTTAGTTCTTTTAGCTTCTTGCCTAAGCAGTTTGGCAGTGTCTCTGCCTCCATGTGCTTGCCCAACACACCAAGGTGATGGAAGCATTGTATTACCATAGAGTATACCTTGACTAGGCGAGCATGGGCAGAAGATTGGTGGCGTGAATCTGATTCATTGCCATCCTTTCTCCCTCCCCTGCTCTGTCTAGCCATGATAATGCCCTGGCAATCAACCAATTAAACAGATAAGCAACCAATCAATCAATCAATCAAATCAACCAACCAATCAAGCAACTGATCAGATCACACAACCAATCGAACAACCAATCACACTATCGATCAAATCAGCAATCAATCAAGCTAGCAACTAGGCAATCAATCAATCAATCACAGTCCCAATCAATCAATTAGTCAATCAACTAATCAATCAATCAATCAAAACCGGTCAAACAGACAAGCAACCAATCAATCAATCCCTCAACTAGGCAGACCACAAATCAAAACCTAATCAAATTAAGCACGCAATCAGATCACACAACCAATCAAACAACCAGTCAAACTATCAGTCAAATCAGACAAGCAATCAAGCTAGCAACTAGGTAAACAACCAATCAAGCAATTCAAGTAACCAGTCACGCAACAAATCAATTCAAACAACCAATCAATCACACAACCATTCAATTCAAGCAACCAATCACGCTACCAATCAGTTTAAACAACCAATCACGCAACCAATCAAATCAAACAACCAATCACGCAACCAATCAAATCAAACAATCAATCACGCAACCAATAAATTCAAGCAACAAATCATGTAACCAATCAAACAACAAGTCACGCAGACAATCAAATCAAGCAAGCAATCAAATCACGCAACCAATCAAATCAAACAACCAATCACGCAACCAATCAAATCAAGCAATCAATCACGCAACCAATCAGATCAAACAAACAATCACGCAACCAATTAATTCAAGCAACAAATCACGTAACCAATCAAACAACAAGTCACGCAGACAAGCAAATCAAGCAAGCAATCAAATCAAGCAACTAGTCAAATCAAGCAACAACTCAAGCCCCTAATCAATCAGGCAAATCCCAGTCAATCAATCAATCTTAATCAATCTTGATCAATTTCGACCAATCTCGATCAATCTCGATCAATCTCGATCAATCTCGATCAATCTCGATCAATCTCGATTAATCTTAATCAATCTTAATCAATCTTAAATAATCTTAATCAATCTTAATCAATCTTAATCAATCTCAATTAATTTCAATCAATTTCAATCAATCTCAATCAATCTCAATCAATCTCTCGCTCCCAATCAATTCAAGCAACCAATCACGTAACCAATCAATTCAAGCAACACATCATGCACCCAATTCAAGCAATAAATCATGCAACCAATCAGATCAAATCACGCAACCAATCAGGTCAAATAACAAGTCATGCAAGCAATCAACCCAAACAAACAATCAAATCAAGCAACCTGTCAAATCAAGTAAGACTCAAGCAACCAACCAAGCAATCACTCAATCAATCAATCAATCAATCAATCAAACTCTAAAGCAGCCAGTACAAAATACAAAAAGGCTACCAGGCGCACACTCTACAAGTGGTAGGTTTGTCAGCTAGTCTGTCTGTCTATATATATTTTTCCAATCAAAGAGGGCTTAATTTACCAAGCTGAAATAAGAGAAATGTCGTTAGTAGTAATGATTAGTGGCATGATAATATTTAATATTTAAGGACAGGCAATACAAGAATATCAATATAAGTATCTTTAAATTACTCAGTACTCACAGTAATATAGCAATACACAGCAATAGAAACAGCAATAAGAATTTTTACATCGTCAGAGGGCTGGACCCGTTTCGTGTTGATTACACTTCTTCAGCAGCCTTTTAGACAAATCTACCAGTCCAACAGTTTGACCTACTATTTATTGGGCAAGTGAATGTTTTTTAGACTTAATCATTTTCTTTAAAGTTACTAAGTTGTTTGCTTTGAGGTACACACCGCTAATAAGGTGTTATAATTCATTGTAATAACGTATTGTTGACTAATTGAGCTCTGGATAAATAAGTTGGTTTCAGTTTGGTTCAAAGAGAACTAATAATCTGACTTTGATGTGAACCATGAGATCATTTGAAAGGTGCTTAAGTGACATTTTCAAAGTATAATAAATAATTTGGAATGCAAAGAAAATATTTCAAAGAAATACGTAACTGATGGCCTTGTTTGAAAATCTTTGATCTAAATGAGTAATTTTGATTAAAACCTTTGCTTTGTAATATAGTTACTCAAATGTCAGCAGTTTCCATGGGTATTGATTTCAAAGATTATCATTGTGTTGAGATATAATATAATAATAATTTCTGGGCGTAATTTTCTCTCTAAAACAGATGAATGAATACGCAAATCGCATGATTGAATGATACAAGGATAGAAGGAAAGAGGGATGGACAGACCGAACCGATCACCCAACCAATCAACTACCCAACCAACCACCCAACTGACCACCCAACTAGCCAACCACCCAACCGAACACCCAATCAACCATCTAACCACCCAATCATCCAACCACGCAACCAAACACCCACCAACCCACCCACCCACCCACCCAACCAACCACCCACCTAATCAACCACCCAGCCAATCAACCACCCAAACCTACAACCAACTAACCACCCAACCAACCACCCAACCAACCACCCACACATCCACCCAACCAACCATCCAACCAACCAACCAACCACCCAACCAACCACCCAACCACCATCCAACCGTGATGGACAAATGGAAGGACGGATAGAAGGAAGGGTAGGGGGAAGAAAAGATGGATGGCATGAGGGCCTGAAGGAAGGATGGGATGATGGGAGGGAGGAAAGATGAACGAGATGAAGGCTGGAAGGAAGGAAGGAAAGATGGATGGCCAGAAGGAACAGATGAAGGGATGGAGAGAGGGAGGATGAAGCAGGGAGGAAGGAGGGAGGGAGGAAGGAGGGAGCGAGGGATGTGGGGGGGGGGGGGGAGGAAGGGAGGGAGGGATGGAGGGAGGAGGAAGGAAGGAGGAAGGAAGGCTCAAATCCTCATTGAAATCAAGAGGGCATGGTGTAGCCAGGGCACTGATACCAGAGGCTGTAACAGCAGTACATGGAAGATTAACCAAACCTAAACCAAAACATAAAACAAGGAGTAATGTATGTAATGCTCAGTTAACACATGCAACGCCGATGAGGAAGGGATGCCATAAACGTCAGAGAAAACACACTGATATTTTCAATTGACTAAAACATGGAACTTAGTCATGCATGTGAGTGCTCAAAGAGCGGGTTTTACATTTTCCAGACACGTCACATAGTAACGACGTTGGAGTCAGCAAAATGGGAACAGTTTCAACCTGTATCAAGCTTATCAGATTCTGGACTGATCGAGTTTTACATCAGCAGATCCTCGGATAGATATTTAGATCCTACCCAGTCTTACATCTCAATTAAAGTTAAGTTAGTAAAGCTAGATGCAGTGGGCACTGAGACACAGCTTACAGTTGATGAAAAGATTGGTCCTGTAAATAATCTCCTTCATATGATGTTCTCACAAGTGGATGGTTTTTTTAATGGAAAACGTGTCAGTGACTCGAACGAAAATTATGCTTACCACGCTTATTTTGAAACATTGCTTAATTATGGAAGCGATGCCGCATCCTCGCATCTCCAGCTTGCTGGATGGCGAATGGGCGATGTTAGTGAATTTGATAATGTCGCAGATACTAACTTGGGATTTCAAGCACACAGAAAAATGATGGCTGAATGAAGACAGTGCAATTAATTGGGTGCATACACACTGATATGTTTCTGCAGGATCGATTTCTGATCGGATCCATTGATTTGAGAGTGCGCCTGCAGTGGAGTAAAGATGCTTTCGGCATTATGTCCATAGACGATCTAAAACCTACGCTGAAGTTATTGTTGGCTAACTTATTTGTACGTAAATTTATACCATCCTCTAATCTGTTAGTATCACATGCAGTTACTCTGAGAAAGATGAGTGCTAAATACCCTATTCGTCGTGTTGTATGTAAAACGTATGGTACTGAGTGGAGCTATGAGTGTGGATAGAGATAATATATTTATCGGACAGCTTCCCACAAGAGTATTATTCGGTTTGTACTAAATGATGCTTATAATGGTCTTGTTGCTAAAAACCCATTCAGGTTGTTTAGGTTTTATAATAATATTAATGGGGAAGAGGTGACAACATCACCAATATGCTCATCATTTAGTGATGACATTTACTCTGATGCCTACCTTTCGCTGTTCAGTGGTACTGTAGCGCTATTTAACGACCATGGGTACCCGATTGACAAAGCACACTTCAGATATAGCACAGGACTATTCACATGGGATTTTACTCCTGATTTAGCTGATTCAGAGCACCGACACCATACACATACTGGATCATTAAGAGTTGTCTTCCATTTTAGTGAAGCACCACATGACACAACAAACATGATTTGCTATGCTGAATTTGATAATATGATAGAAATTGGATCAGACTTTAATGTATTAACAGATTTTTTAAAAATGCTGAATACATTTGAAATAGAGCATTTATTATTTAGTGACGACAAAACGCACGAACCCTTCCTGGGATTTTTTCAATTGCCAATGTACCCATTCATATTAAATATCGTCCATCTTCATTAGTGATAAACATGAATCCCAGTAATAAAGGCAGGCAGTACTGGGTTGTTGTTTATTACACATCGAGTGGAAAAGCAGAATACTTTGACCCTTATGGAAGACACCCTTCAGACAGAAGAATGATATCAAATGTACGCAATGGACATCATGTGCGTATTTATTCATATAACGCTGAACATGTTCAACCAGCACGATAACATGCAAATATTATCGTGTATATTTCTTTTATTATCATTTGAGAGGTGTAGACATGAAGCATATACTATGGATGCTAAGAAAACATGACAGAAATGATGCGAAAGTGAAACGTTTAACTTTAAGAATGAGAGAAAAGATGCGAAAAAACCAATTGATAATTAATAATAACAATTATTGTTTCTCACGTATTTTATTATTGTATTTTCTTATTTTGCTTCGATGTGTCAATAAAAAAAATAAAAAAAAGTATTTTTTGATCATCGCCCCTTATACTGTTGCCGCAATATCGCATTGGAACATGCATGCATACTAATGGAATGATTTCATGTTTATACACATGCACACAGGGCACACGGGGCATGCATGCACACATGGGGCGCACACAGGGGCATGCACACATGCACACAATGCTGCACACAGGAGCAAGCACACACTTGGAGGTGTGCGCTATTGTTCATAAGTGGGCACTGGACGCTATTGTTCTAAATGACTGGCTGTGCGCTATTGTTCATGCAGGTGGCCGCTGGACGCTATTGTTCTAAATCCTGATTGGTCAAGATAGGGTCAAATGTCACAATTTAATACCGTATAACTTACAAAAGTCATAAAATGGTTATTTTCTGAATTTTTTTAAACTTAAATTGTGGCGCGGTGGTAGTTTAAGTGAATATTTTTGATACTAATTTGACATAGGAAGCTACAATTCGTGCTAGTTTCAAAACATTCATCAGATATAATATTTTTACTTTTTGATTTTTCAAGCCTAAATCGTGGCGCGGTGGTAGTTTAAGCAAATATTTTTTGATACTAACTTGACATGGGAAGTTCCAATTCACGCTGGTTTCAAAATATTCAACGGATACCAACCAGCTGTGCATAAGTGGGCGCTAAACGCTATTGTTCTAAATGACATGGCTGTGCGCTATTGTTCATGCAGGTGGCCGCTGGACGCTATTGTTCTAAATCCTGATTGGTCGACATTTGGTCAAATACCACATTAAAGCCATTAATCATTTTGACAGGAGAGCAATAGTGCACAGCTGGTCACCTGCAATTCATATGTGACTCCTATCGTCCGTGCAGTATGCCATTATTCAAAAGTTGTGTTCAATGACATAGGAAGCCACAATTCTGCTTAGTTTCAAAATATTCTACTTTTTAATTCAACCACGAGGGGCACCGCCACCGGCCACCTAATTAATATGTTAAGGCATTCATCATTCAGCCAGAACACACTCATCATTGCGCACGCATGTCAATACACAACTGGCGCCAATCAGAACTAGTTCAGGTTGTCCGCTATTTTTCATAAGTGGGCGCTGCGTGCTATTGTTCTAAATGACACAATTGTGCACTATTGTTCTTGCAGGTGGCTGCTGGACGCTATTGTTCTAAATCCTGATTGGTCGAGATAGGTTCAAACGTTACATTAAAACCATTAATCATTTTGACAGGAGAACAATAGCGCACAGCTGGTCACCTGCAATTCATATGTGACCACTGTCGTTCGTTCAGTATGCCATTATTCAAAAGTCATGTTCAATGACATAGGAAGCCAAAATTCCACTTAGTTTCAAAATATTCTACTTTTTAATTCAACCACGAGGGGGCCGCCGCTGCTCACCTAATTAATATGTTAATGCATTCATTATTCAGCCAGAATATGCTCATCATTACGCATGCATGTCAATACATACTTTTAAAAAACACATTAATCTATGCATTAACACGCATATGTCATTTAGCGAACAGACACTAGCATGTAGCCGGACATTTAAAACAATAGCAGACACCTGCATGAACACGTCTATCCATTTAGAACAATATCATCCATCCACTCATTTAGAACAATAGCGTCCACCCGCGTATTCAGAACAACCAATCAGGACGCAGTATTTAAATAGATCAAGAGCTCATTTGCATAACAATAGCATACAGCCTCCCCCTGCCTACCATTATGCTTTTAAATAGGAATGCTTATTAGACAAAGATGACGATATGTACTCACATTGTGGTGTAGTGGTTGGTGGAACTCTAGTGGATGTATCTGCGAACAACAAATACATGTAGATCTGTTTTTAAACTTCCACAATCAAACATTCACAAATAGACTTGTGTGTGCGTGCAAGCATGCGTGCGTGCGTGCGTGCGTGCGTGCGTGCGCGCGCGCGCGCGTGCGTGCGTGCGTGCGGGTGGGTGGGTGGGTGGGTGGGTGGGTTGGTGGGTGTGGTGGGTGTATGTGCTTGCGTGTGCGTGTGCGTGTGCGTGCATGTGCATGTGCATGTGCATGTGCATGTGCATGTGCATGTGCATGTGCATGTGCATGTGCATGTGCATGTGCATGTGCGTGCGTGCGTGCGTGCGTGCGTGCGTGCGTGCGTGCGTGCGTGCGTGCGTACGTACGTACGTACGTGCGTGTGCGTGTGCGTGTGCGTGTGCGTGTGCGTGTGCGTGTGCGTGTGCGTGTGCGTGTGCGTGTGCGTGTGCGTGTGCATGTGCGTACGTGCGTGCGTGCGTGCGTGCGTGCGTGCGACCGTGCGTGCGTGCGTGCGTGCGACCGTTCGTGCGTGCCCGCGCGCGTGTTTGTGCGTTCGCATGTGTGCGTGCGTATGTGTGAGCGCGTGTGTGTACATGTGTGTGTACGTGTGTAAGTACGTGCATGTTTAATGTACAAACACCCGTATAAGAAGTGATTGGTGTAATGGCGCTATCTCTATTCACTTAGCGTGACTGTCGAGAGTTTAAATGTAATAGACGGTTTTGATATAAATATATTACTAAGTACTCACGTCCAGTTGTCATGATAGGCCCAGGTGGTATGTGATCACCTTCAGTTGTTGAGATTTGTTCTGTAGAGTCTGCATCTGAGAAGATAAATCTATTATTATTATTATTATTATTATTATTATTATTATTATTATTATTATTATTATTATTATCGCAGCAGCAGCATTTTATTGTTATTTGCTCTCCCTCTCTCTCCCCCCCCCCACTCCCTCCCTCCCTCCCTCCCTCTCTCCCTCCCTCCCTCCCTCGATTACACACCTGTAAATATAGTTATATTATTTTGGAGAGAGAAGAGAGAGAGAGAGAGAGAGAGAGAGAGAGAGAGAGAGAGAGAGAGAGAGAAAGAAAGAGTGAGCGAGCGGAAGGGAGGGAAAGAGGGAGAGAGGGAGGGAGGGAGGGAGGGAGGGAGGGGGGAGAGAGAGAGAGAGAAAGAGAGAGAGACTGAGAGAGCGAATGAGCAAGAATTTGTGGGAGAGACAGAGCGGGAGGGTGGGGAAGATAAAGGAGAATCATTTGATCGATTAATCACTCAGCCGATTTTACTAGCATAATAATAATAATAATAATAATAATAATAATAATAATAATAATAATAATAATATATTTATCCAGTTATTTCTAACATAATTAATAGTATCATCATAGAGATTATTAAATTTCTATCGGTTTCCATCTCAGAGATAGCATCAGACAGATGGGTGGGTATGTAGACAGATGGATATTTAAATCAACCAGTGCTATTACTGACTGTTCTGAGACTAGGGGTCATAGTAATTCTATAGGTTTGCAGGACATCTCGTACCGTCCCCAACTTGTACCAAATGCATGGTCAACTCGTATCAGTTTTTGGACAACTCGTACCAGTATTGAGACAACTCATACCAAACCATGGTCAACTCGTTCCACCATTACTTCCATTATAAATCTGGTACGAGTTGTATCTGAAGCTGGTACATTAACACCCACGTCCATATATTCTGGTACGCGTTGACAATCCATTTGATATAGCTGAGGTATTTTATGAAGAGTCCCTTTATCACTGTTTGTTGACGCAACAATCAGCTCAAATGGGCTTTTCCACTGTATCCACCCATCATATGACGTAATAATCAACTACGTAACGTATAGAATAACATCGCAATCAACGACGTCGTTTTGACATCATGAATGGCGTAGATAAGTATGTCACGAACGCATAGTTGAAGACGGATTGTGCGTTGTTTTACGAATTGTATGTCTTTATTAGTTAATAAATATCATGTTGAATATTTTGAAACTAATTTGACTGGGCGCTGTTGCAGCCATAGCCAGCAACAGCGCCCAGTCAAAGTAGTTACAAAATATTCAACAACTTACCTGTATAGTTTTCATGAAAATGATAATCAGGACATTCGGGGATCGATCAATCCCAACACGGCGAAGTGTGGGTGGAGTTTAGCTAGTGATGGGCGGGGCATAGCTAAATCTGGAAAGGTACATTGAGTGGGATGCTCTACCCACACCTCGCTCGTGTTGTTACTCGGTCACACAAGTTTCAAAATAATAAAAAATATTCAACAGTTTACTTATAGATAGTTACCTTAAAAATGGGAATCTGAGTAGTCTTAGGCAGTCAAATTAATTTCAAATTATTCAACAAACTAAGTTTTAATTCGCAGTTTACTTTTCAATAGATTTGTCGGTTAAAGGGCTAATAAAATTATATACATCTATACGTAAAGAAGTCATATGTTAAGATTTATTTCGTTTCAATAAATTTAGGCGCACAATTTAAGCCTCTAAAAGTATAAATATTTTCAAAAGGTGTTTTGTGAATATCCACATTCTAGCGACGCCGGTAAAAAATTCGAACGGCTAAAATGTTTTCAGAATACATAATAAAACCTAAATGTTATGTCAAAGTTGTGCCAACCTTTTCTAAATATTATTATAGGGTTATATTTATTGTTTAAATTTAGAAAATCGAAATATCTGCTTATTGAATGTCTATTTGCAGGACAAGAAAAGACTATGTTTAAACATTTATCGTTGGAATGACTGGCTCGGATATCGAGCCCGTCATTTCAGAGGTAAAAATATTTTCTTCTCTTGGCCTGCAGATGGACATTGCTCAATACCACCGCTCGACATGAAAGGTTTAATAGAGAGTAGTCCAGTCAAACTAACACATTTGACAAAACCGACCACTAATTACAACAGAAATAAAACCACGTAGAATCGGTTCAGTAAGGTCCCCTAGGTGACATATCAAAAATCTAATAAGATCTTTCGAGTGGAACATGTTGAATTCAAGATGGCTGCCAATATTCCACACCCCACCCCCAATCTACAGAAAAAGTATGCTTTCTTCAGCCCACGGCAACTCTATGATGTGACAACACAACATTTGACACTGAAGTTGATGCTTGCAAACCATTTCTACATTCACCACCACTAATTGCAACAATAAGGAAATCACTTTTATTAGATATAACACGTACATGTATTATAAGTAGCTAGAAACATGTCTCCATTCTACCGAAAAATAATATTTTCTGCACTATATGACGTCACAACACACATTTGGCACTGAAGTTCAATATTTATAAGCCATTTCTACATTCACTGGCATGGTGCAGTTCTCATTATCATCAAGTCATCATTTTACATGTTTGACAAGTATTTCTGATCGGGAATAGGCTCACGAGCAATTAAGCCCATAAAATCAGAGATTCCAGGAGCTTGTTACCATCATCCAAAAGTCCACCCACCCAAACATGTTTACACCAATATTTGTGACGGTGAAGCACCACAGTCGCCGAGTGTTCTACCAGATCCAACAGTGGAAGGGAAATACCTTGGCGGCCGAGGAATGTGGCTGGAATGTATCTGAAAGAATAATGGCACAAGTACACTTGGACTTGGTCCCTGCCCCGCAGTTCCTTCTTGAACTAATGAAATGCACGCGCAAGTCAGGTTGTGGAACTATACACTGTTGGTGCCGTCTTTATCTTGATTGTTCGTCAGCTTGTTTCGGATACAAGGTACTTTTCAAAACATGTCAAATGATTAATTGAATGATAATTATAACTAAATACTGTCACTGAATGTAGAATTGGTTTGCAGATATCGAACTTCAGTGTCAACTGTTGGATTGTGACGTCATAGAGTGGCCATGGGCTGCAGAAAACACATTTCTGTAGATTAGGGTCATGTTTCTATTTACTCGTAATACATGTATGTGCTCTAAAATGAACCGTTCTCGAGATATATGCCATAGTATACGCGAGTGCGGCCATCTTGGCGTCGGTCTTGTATTCAACATGTTCCACTCAAAAGATTTTATTAGATTTTTATACACCATTTCTAAGACCTAAATAGACAAAATAAAAGTGGTTTCATTACTTTTGCAATTAGTGGTGGGTCAAACCATAATTTTACTGGACTAGATGGGCGCTTCTAAGATACAGTAACTTTATTTTAGTACCTATACCAATTCTCCGGGACAGAGACAATTGCATTGGCAATATGGTGGTGAAACATGGGTGGGGTAAAGTCTTATACACGCGGAATGCGTATAACATTCGTCTCGTGCCAGATCTTCAATCTGAGACTCAGAAATGTATTTTCGGCACGAAGCCACGTCTCGAACATGTCATGATTTAAATTAGCAGATTTGATTCCTCACCTCTGTGACGGGTGGGGAGGATATAAGCATCTAGGCCTACAACCATGATAACGCTGGTTGCCGGGCCGGTATCGAGCCAATACCAGATCAGTATGTCCCTGCATTAGCCCAGTAACCTGCGCCACCAGAGAGGCGTGTAAGGGCATACCCTGCTTTTAGTTTCTTTATGTTCGACTGTTATACTTTCGTAGAATTTGGTTCTAATTAGATAAACCATACAGTATTTCCTTTTTAATTTATGTAGAAATAGGGACTGCCCTAAGTGCAATATGTCTTAGTCTTGCTATTCTAATATTTGGACACCTCGGACCGGATTTTAAGTTAACTCATACCAAAGGGATGGCCAAGTCGTGCGAAAATCTACGGACAACTCGACTAGTTCTTAAGTCAACTCGTACCAAATAGATGGTCAACTCGCACCAAAATCTATGGACTCGTACCATATATGGAGACAACTTGTACCAGAGCATAGTCAACTCGCACAATATTTATAATTGGAGTATAATGGTGGTACGAGTTAACCATAGTTTTCTACGAGTTGTCTCAACGTCTCGTACGACTTGTCCAAAACTGGTACGAGTTGACCATCAAGTTGGTACAAGTTAACGTGGTACGAGTTGTCGATGGTACGAGATGTCTAGAATTCATCTATAGTACATACGTGCATGCAAAAAAACAAAGGTTTTTGGAACATTGTGGTGGGGAGTTAAACACACATTCTCTTTCCAGTCCCCTATTATCTTGACCTTTACATAGTATGATATACCGAATAACACTCACCACATTTCCTTTGCATTGATGGGAACACCATTGTCAAACACATTCCAATAATCGTGTATTTAACAGATTCTCTGAAGTTATTTCTAGTATGTCACAATGTGCCCCGACTTCTGGCACAGAATAAGCATATCCCATGGCAGGGCACATTGTAGCACATAAAACGATATACTACCATGATAACGCGGCTTACTGGGCTGATTCCACGCCGATATGGTGCTGATACTTTCAGCCCAGAAATCAGCCCAGTAAACTGTGTTATCAGGTTAATCTATCTATAACCATTTACTTTAAAGGAAGAGCTTAATAATGTCCATGAAATTGGATAATGTACAGTTAAACTTACAGTTGAGACACAGGCGAATTGATATTGTGCCTTAAATTTATTTGGAATGTACAGTTCCTTGCTCAACGTGTCCCCATATCGTCTACAAACAACTGCAACATGATACTAGTGTTGACAATACTTACCAGACACATCGTAAGCCGTAGTCAAGGGGCATTGCGGACTGTGTTTATTTCGGCGTCTAGTTATTGATCTGTAGCGATACGTGTGACCCCTTGGGTATCCAGTCACTTCGGCCCATATTCCCCATGTGCCATAGATACAGGGAAAGGCTGTGTAAAAAAACAAAACACTTTTAACTGTCTGAAGCCAAAGTTACCTTTGATTGTGGTATGTCGTTGATACAAATCAGAAACAAGGGGGGGGGGCGAATACTGTACCCTGTGGCCCTGGGGTCACTGCAACTGGTTTGGAAATGACGTTTTCCGTGATAACTTGATGTGTACGATTTCTGAGGAGACTTCTGATCCAAGATTTGGTTCTGCCTCATATGCCAAGATTGTCGAGTTTTACTAGGAGCCGTTGGTGGGCCACTTTACCAAATGCTTTTGAGAAATCCAGAAGCTCAGTATCTATTTCGTGGTCTTTGTCTAATGGTGTTGCGAAGTCAGTTGTTGCGGACAGCAGTTGTAATTTGCAGGATCCTTTTTTTGCGGAATCCTAATTGGCAGTCCGTGATGATGTTCATATTTTCATATTATATTACCAGGTGACCAAGATATTGTCCCATAGTTAAAGTCCTCATCTATTCATAAAATATACATATCCTAGCTAAATTTAGAACTATTCGTTACTTTATGGACACTTTAACTAACTAGTAGTATAGCCACCATTTTAGATACCTATTTGCTGGCGCCATTATTTTAGGTTCTATTGTCTTCGCCGGGTAGCATTTGTTCGTATAAAACCAACCCTATGAGGAATATTGTAATTGTCAATCGCGATCTTATTGAACTGGGTTACTTAACTTTGCTTCCATAGTCCAGCACATGGACTTGCACTATCACTCTAGCTCCATGCATGGATGAACCACATCTTTTCCATCAATTATTGTTTGGTAGGCGTCTCGCCCGTATTGAGCATTAGATATATTCTCGTGGTGCTAGTAGCCGACGCTAATTAAGTGGTGATAGAAACCATCTCCGTTAAATACCAAACATGCACAGCGACCTTTCCCTGAACTTCGAGAGTGGAAACGATTATCTTCTGATAACCGGACAATTCACGTATGGTTCCTCTTCCACATCCACACAAAACTAGGTCCATAGATTCCTAGATAAGAATCCTTACGTTTTTGATCGAGCCATTCTGCTTTGTCCCATAGAATCGCTATGGTATCCTTTCATTCTTTCAGTAGAACTCATACTTTGACTCTGCGGGTTCTACCAATTTGATTTCAGTGGAACCTTAGTTTATTATATTTGATTCTTAGCCTGTGGCACTTGCATAGCGCTGCTTTGGAACTCCCGTGCCTTCATTACACTTTACTAAGTAATCATTTGGCTACCTACAGGATACTTCTGCATATCGCCACGAAACATCCGCTCTCTAGCATTTAGCATTAGTTTTATTCTTATCCTTTTTATACCTCCTATACATACGGGAAAGCGCCAAAGGTCGTAAGTTGACATAATATACACCATGACCCCGTGAAATCTATGCACAAGAACTGCAAAATCTCCCCTCCCAATTAGATGTACAACACGGTATCCATACCTTCAGAATTTCCGCCGAAAACCATCGGGTGTTCAGCTCTTGATACCAAACATGTTCATAGACTAATATCTATATTTTTACTTACAGCGTCTAGCGACAATGATTTACATCTTCGCCTTCCCTCCACATGGACATCTATTACGTCACCAATTGTTAGATGTTTAAAGAAGTACTAAACACTGTTAAAGTTATCTTTTGTGGGAACACATTCTTCCCAACGTTAGCTGAAGAAACCTTTTACATCGTCCAGACAAATTGGCCTGAAGGCACCGGAGAAATTACTATATGTTCGATTCGCAACAGTGAGTCAAATTGACCAAATGAAATATTTCTCATTCTGAGAGTGGAAATTATTAGACGAGTCAGTTTTTTGTGACCTTTTATTTTCTCAAATGTGTTGGGCTATTCTATGCTCCAACACCCGCCAACAACTTTTCGAAAAAAATTAAATGGTAAAAATGTAATAATTTAACAGTCTATCAAGAGTCCATACTTACCTCTGGAAATACAGGAGATGCCATTTGATAGCATCTATATTTCATAATTTCCTGGGGGATGACTCCAATACCCCCATTCTGGGTTGGCTTCTACTGATTAGGGTCCTGAGGTCCTAGCTCAATTACTTTGTCCAGCCCCTAGCCCACAGTACCCAAAAGGCGGCACTGATATGACACCTGTCTCTGAAGAGTTCAGACTGACATTATGCACTCATTCCCTCGTTGGTTAACTGTAAATTAGGAGACACCTAAAGCATTAATCATGCTATAGTCTAATAAGTAATGAAATAATAAGTACTCACTGACAGGTGTAGCAGTTGGAGGCTGTGTAGTCGCTGTGGCTGAAAAAAAGTAAATTGGTACACATCTTACATTCATAGTGTAATAATAATTCCGCCAGTTCTCTCCGGATGCGTCCGTAGGTGGAGACTGGATCCGCACTTGGGGTATGAGCCTATGGGTACTCTTTGTAAGCGTGGTGGCTGGGCGAGAGTTCCAGCTAATGTCATGCCAACTTTCCACTAACAGGGCGTGCAACTGTGCGTGGCTGATCTACATGTCAGCTGCATATAAACTGCATTAATAGGGTACAATTAAGTCAATTGGCGTCCCAAGTATTTGTCACATCTCTCGCTTCGTGCATGCAAGAGAGCCAGCCGGTGTCTAAATAAATTCTGTGATGTTGTTTATTAGTATCAGTAGGCCTGCCATTGAACAGTTCATTCGAAGAATAAAGTCGTGAAAATTAGTTTCCAGTGAACATTGTTTATTCTGAGAGAATATTTATTTTCAGAAAAAGAAATGTATGAGTCTAGTCCGTCGCGCTTGGCGAGGTGGGGAGGGGACTCCAGCAAGACGGTACCGAAATACAGTGAAGCCATTAGAACAACCATACGTTTCTTAAGACAGGTGGATGGTGTGCCATGCATTCGTCCATTACAGGCAGAAGGTACCGTGTTGCTTCTACATCATCAGCAGTTAAAGGCTGCGCGGACATTTGGGTAAAGACTTAGGCAGCAACAACTTCCAGTCAAATTAGTTCCAAAATATTCAACAAGTTGAGTATTACATAATAAAGAATGTAATGCATTGACACTTACATGACATCACGCACTATCGCTTAAGGAGACAAACTGGTGGCGATCACTGTTCCACATTAACGCGATATTACAAGGCAGATAATTGTGATTTGTACAGATAATGGAATGTGACAGGACATGAGTGACGTGGAAACTATTTACCATAATATATCGGTGCAATATAACATTTGAGATCAGATTAGCATCCATTTAAACCTAATCACCTGAACATACGGAGCATACCTTTTCAACTTTCTTCGCAGAGATTTCTGTTCTGGCTGGGTCCTTTACAGTTCAAATACTGAGCCTCGAAGGTGACGATTCGTAAACGTACCAACTATCAACTGACAGTCACGAGTGGTGACAACTGAACATTATAGACTGACGGAACATTGACGACACTTTCGATAGATGGTTTTCTTCGTTTACGGAAGACCATTATCTCACACAAAATATGTTCAATCCGCACGCCATTGGAGCAACAAATTAGCTACGCCATGGTGATTGAAGCAGGTACAATATATGTTAGATTAACGTAGGCAATTGAATTGTTGAATGGTGAGTTCCGAAATCGGTTATCTCGAATTATATTACGGGTTTTTGGTTTTTTTTATTAAAAGCGCTAGTTATATGTTATAATAGGTCGATAATAGCCTTTCTCAGTAATATAGCTATTCTTAGGATATCTTGTTATTATCCAAACCTTATAGATCATTCCAGCTGAATTCTCTGCCTCAATGGTTCTTTCCATTTTTTAGCCATGCCCCACCCATCTCTAGCTAAGCTCCACCCACACCTAGCTCGTGTTGGAATTGATCGATTGCTGAACTCTCTGACTATCAATTTCCAGAAATCTATACAGGAAAGCGGTTGAATATTTTGAAACTAATTAGTTTCAAAATATTCAACAGCATGTTTATTAAAGCGATGCTAATCCCATCTCAAATGTTGTATTGCACCGATAGAATATTGTTTATAGATTCCATATCATTCTTATCCTGTCACATTCCCTGTTCTGTATCGCAATTATCTGTTTTGTAATATCGAGTAAATGTTGAACAGTGATCGGCACCATTTTGTCTCCTCAAGCTATTGTGTGTGGTGTCAAGTAAGCTCCAATGCATCACATTATTTATTATGTTATGCTCATCCCATTGAATATTTTGAAACTAAGTTGACTGGAAGTTATTGCTGCCTATGGCAGCAACAACTTCCAATCAAATTGGTTTCAAAATATTCAACAGCTTACCTGTAGGATTGCTTTTATACCACTTTGCCAAACTATAGCTGGAGCCTCTATGACTGAGCGTATATACCGAGGCAGACACACTAGGGTGTTTCTGATTGGTTGAAAGGTATATCATGACAGCCGTCATAGGGTGTAGAAATGTACCAACATTTAACTACTAAATCCTGAATATCTTTCCTTAGCGGCGTGATAAAAGGCTTAAAATTACATGGATAGTTTATGACCGGCGTGTTAGATCGCCTGAATAGCTACCAAGAGATGGGATTAGTTATCCTTTAAATAGTACAATTCTTACAACGTGTCGGACTATTAAGAGTTAAAGACGGGAAATATAGAATCATTTATTACGTAATGATTATGACGTCATCCTACACGGCGCTTAGCTAATTTTGAGCTAAGCTGATTATGACGTCATATGACGTCATCACTCTGGAAAAGTCTATTATAATTTGTTGGGACCCGTCCGGAATCGGTCTCTCTTCGCTAGACTGTATCTCTCCATGCTAAGTGCACCAGAAAACGAGCACCCATTTGACGAATCTCTAGAATGAATCTACTGCCAACCGAAGAGTTGGGAACACGATTTTACGGTTCTTAGTGGTAACTCGTAGAAGTCTAGCTTCTAGTTAGGTATTCCATAGAAATTAGTTCCTCGTTGATTTCTTTGTCATTTGGACGTTATAATCTGTTAATCAGTCACTGGAGTGGTGTAGGTCGGAAATCCATCCGCTCAAGTATACAGTATTCCGTCATAAAGAATTCTGCGTAGGCGGGTCTATCGATCCTGAAAATTGTTTGTTTGTGCCATCTAATGGTGGTAGGTGTTTGCGTCTCGATCTTCCTCAGAAATATGCAGCCTGTGTGCCCATAGTGCCTGTGTACCCATAGTCCTCAGCTGTATTCCTCACATCAGTCTCGATTTCAGTAGCGGGTGGGGGGGGGGTTGCGAAGTCGCGGCGTGTTTTAATAGTTATCCTTATACTCACATATACTCACGTTTTATTGGAGGCCCTGTTGTGTCTCTATCTGAGAAGAAAAAATTAAAAAATGGTTTATTATTAGGATAGTCCAATATTAAATAGTCGATGTATCAATCAGATGATTGTGATGGGAGGGTGGGTTGAGGGCGTAAGCCGTACACGGTGGTATTTACTGGTGACCATCACATCGCGGACATTCGCCAGACCACACGCATACAAGGTTTTCTCTAAATACACACATGTACAAGCTGTTGAATATTTTGAAACTAACTTGACTGGCTGTTATTCTATGGCAGCAACAGCGCCCAGTCAATTTAGTTTCAAAATATTCAACATAATGTTTATTAAATAAAGATTTTGACTGGGTGTTGAGGGGGATACGTGTCCCCTCCCCCTCTCACCTCCCCCAAAGCCCTGCCCCGCCAACACCCCCCACGCCCCCACCCCACCCCCTCCAGGTAAAGCTGTCAATTTTTTTACTTACCTGCCCGCTTGTGGCGGGGTGGAAAAATTGTCGATACTTAACTTCCTTGAAATTGTTGGTGCCCAATCACTCAACACACGCACGCACGCACGCACGCACGCGCGCGCGCCCACACACACACACACACACACACACACCACCCCCACCCACCCCACCCCAACGCCCACCCCCGGCAAATGACCACCTTGATTCGCCCCTGCTATACATCCATCATATGACGTCATAATCAACTACGCGACGTGTAGGATGATGTCATAATCAAGGCGTCATTAATGATTCGAAATAGTCCATTTCTAACGTTTAATAGTCCGACACGTTGTGTATGAAATGTATATCTTTACCATTCAATAAACATTCTGTTGAATATTTTGAAACTAATTTGACTGGACGATGCTGTTGCCATAGGCAGCAATAGCGCCCAGTCAATTAATTTCAAAAAATATAACAGCTTACCTGTATAATTTTATGGAGATTGATAGTTAGGGAGTTCAGGGAACGAACGATCCCAACATGAACGAGGTGTGGCGGGAGCTTAGCTAGTGATGGGCTGGACATAGCTAAAACTGGAAAGGTGCATTTCTTCTATGAAGAAAACAGACCCCTTGCTGATATGCTTCCAATTGATGAATCCAGTTTATCGATCAATCACATAATTTATATGATTGATGATGGTCGATAAACTTGATTCATCAATTGGAAGCATATATGATATAGCTTTACCCATGTTGGGATCAATCGATACAGTTAAGGTGTTGGATATTTTGAAACTAATTTGACTGGATGATGTGGCTGCTTATATTCTAAAGAATGTTTATTAGCCCTGTAATGACTAAATTTGTTCGAAGACTCAAACAATTTTCTTATTGAATGCCGGTTATCGAGCCAGTCATTCCAGTGGTAAATTTTCAAAATTAGTCTTCACTTGGCCTGCAAATGCACATTCCTTAAGACCACTGCAGAGGCTGGTTTTGGCCGGATTCGTCAAGAAAGGGTTAAAGTTATGTAGCCTAAAGACATACAATTCGTACAACGTGTCGGACTATTAAGCGCTAAAGACGGACTAAATCGAGTAATTCATGCCATACTTAATTATGACGTCATCTTACACGTCAGTTAGTTAATTATCACCCCATATGACGTCAGATGATGGATAGATAAACTGGGCAGGTCATTGATATGTCAAATTACAATCTAACAAACTGGTCGTTGAATATTTTGAAACTAATCTGACTGTGAGATTTTTCTGCCTTTGGCAGCAACAGCCTTCAATCAAGCTAGTTTCAAAAAATATAGTTACCTATAAATTCAGATTTTGTGAATGATTAGAAATGGAACCCTCTTTTAGTATCGTCACATGACACAATGAACAAGAGACGACAGATAAAATAATTGCCCATTACTTAGGGCGTGTTCTCACTGGAGAGTTATTCGGGAATAACTCCATACCTCACTATGGCGGTACGCCGGGTAAGTCTCTAGGTTTTTTTCAATTTCAATTTATTTACACCCAGGCCAAAATGTGGCATATGGGGTCCATTAATACATACATTTACCCGGTCAATGGCGGTTACATGGAATGTTGGTAATTATTATTATTATTATTATTATTATTATTATTATTATTCTCGTCGTTGTCGTCGTCGTCGTCGTCGTCGCCGCCGCCGTCGTCGTCGTCGTCGTCGTCATCGCTGTCGTCGTCGTCGTCGTTATTATTATTATTATTATTATTATTATTATTATTCGTCGTCGTCGTCGTCGTCGTCGTCGTCGTCGTCGTCGTCGTCGTCGTCGTCGTCGTCGTCGTCGTCGACGTCGTTAATATTATTATTATTATTATTATTATTATTATTATTATTATTATTATTATTATTATTTCTTTATTTTTTTATTTTTTTCCAACATAATATAAGTACCTAGCTAATCAAAACTCCCTCAAATTTAAAGGCGCACCTCCACGCCAGGACATCTGAGGACAAAGTCACGAAACCTGCATACCCACGGAGGCTCACATTGTGCACCCAAATGAAAGTAGGACGAGGACGAATCCCACCACGTGATAACCCCACTCAGTAGAAATCACTATAATCCTCTCCTTTGTCAAATTGAGTTACGTTTGGAACGCATAATCACAATTCAAAATACATCAACCACACGGTACAAAGCTACCACGTGACAGGACACACCCGGCCCCACCATATCGGAGCACACAACCTAAGCCCCCAGAAATACAGAACCATTCAACCTCATCGCCAAAGGCCCTGGGGCATATGAGCGCATTTGAATTAGGTGTACCGTTGGGCAATCTGAGTAATGCAATTAAATAGAGATTTGCATATACCCATGATGTGCATATAGGTGTTATGAAAAGGAAAGTTTGATTATAGCAAATATGATGAGTGCGACCGGCCGGTCAGTCCAGTAGCGAAGCGCCCAAATTCCTCCAGACAAATTC
>JAVVLW010004584.1:0-13187 GCA_034401795.1 Chaetoderma sp. LZ-2023a
GCATGACACGTGTGTTCAATAGTCAATGACGGCATCCGGAAAGGGAGGGCCTTTGTTTCTATTCATTGATTGGGGAATATATAATGAGTTTTTAGATTTAGAGAGATTTTGGCTATGAGTTGATATTATACTTTTTGACATTTTACCATCATAAATTTTAGTCTATAAGCAACGTTGTACAAATTGTTGAAATGAACATAAGAATCATTTAAAAAGATCATCATAAGAACATTGTGTTATTGAGTTATTATTCCTTACATCATTTGATAAACATCAAAGACTCGAGAGCAACACTCGAGCCGAACTCAGCAACCCGCACCAAACAAGGGTGTGCAGTTTACAATATGATGGATGGATAACGTGGAAAGACCCATTAAACTAAATAGCGTCTCATGTGTGTGTGATGTAATATATGGAACAGCAGTACGTAAATCCATTATACTGTAGAGCGCACACCGCTAATTTGTTAAAGGATAACTAACCTCATCTCACGATAACAATACAGATGCTCTAATAGGCCACTCATAAACTACGTATGAAATATGAAGCATTTGATCATGCTGTTAAAGAAAGACATTCAGGCTTTAGTAGCTAAATGTTGGTACATTTCTACAGCTTGTGATGGAAATAATCTAGCGTCTCAGCCATCTATAGCTTGACAATGTGGTATAAAAGCAACCGTATAGGTAAGCTGTTGAATATTTTGATACCAATTTGACTAGAAGTTGTTGCTGCCCAACAACTTCCAGTAAAATTAGTTTTAAAATATTGAACAAGATGTTTATTACATAATAAATAATGTACGGTATTGGCACTTACATGACATCACACACTATAGGTAGAGGACACAAAATGGCGGCGATCCCTGATCATTATTCACACGATACTACAAAGCAGATAATTGTGATTGAGATAAGGGAATGTGGCAGGATATGAATGATATGGAATCTATAAGCCATAATCTATAGGTGAAATGCGACATTTGAGATGAGATCAGCATCCCTTTGTGACATATCTAGTTCTAGACTGATTTTCTCCAAACTTTGGTGGAAGCGTTCTCGTGGGATCCCGAAGACGTGTACCAGTTTTTGTGTCAAAAACTAAAACGCAGCAACAGCCTCTAGCAACATTGTTTTCAAAATAGACACTTTCGATTCATTTTTCAATAACGCTGTTACTTCTGGGTCGATCTTCTCGAAACTTGGATGTGTGTATGCCCGCGGGGTCCTAAAGATATGTTGCAATTTTAGGGCCAAAAGCTAAAAGGCAGTATCAACAGCTTTCAGCAACGCTTTTTTCAAAATAGGCACTCTTGACCTTACAGCAACCCGTTTGAAAAATATGTCAACGACGCGGGTCAGTACGGCACGAAAGCAAAATTGAAGATAGACTGCGCGTTGTTGTACGAATAGTATGCCCTTACTGTTTAATAAAGATTCTGTTGAATATTTTGAAACTAATTTGACTGGGCGCTGTTGGAGACATAGGCAACAATGTCCGATGCTGTGTGGTCGTGTATAATGTACATGTATGACATACACATGTTTGATCATGCAGATATAATCATACATGTTGGATCGTGATCATTGGCTTAAAGTCTAAATTTTGTCAAACAATCTAAATATTTGCTTATTGAGTGTCCGTTTGCAGGCCAAGTTAAGACTATTTTTGAAAATTTATCACTGGAATGGCTGGTTTGGTTACCGAGCCAGTTATTCCAGTGGTAAGTTTTCATAAATAGTCTTGACTTGGCCTGCAAGTGAACATTCCTCAAGACCACTGCAGAGGCCGGTTTTGGCCGACTTCGTCATAAAAAGTTTGAAGTCTGTATGCCAACACAATTTTAATAGTCATTTATACAATATAGTTGAAGTACAATCAAAACCCCTCTCCCACAGATAAATTGTGCGAGCAACAGCAGGAAATAAGCGCAAGAAATGAAAATTTGAAAATGTGCAAAACGGGAATTCTGATATCAAGTTTTTCAATTCCGGCAATCTATAAGCCAACTGTATCTAGGTCAGTTACCCCAGCTACGGCCAACATAGCGCTGCAATTTTAAGACAGCCAAGGAACTTGCCGCGCAAGATGATTTCCAGAACGCCTCTCCTCCCCCCCCCCCCTCCCCCCCCCCCCGCCCCAACCTCGCCCCAACCCCACCGCCACATCGGATCTGGATCGGATCGAAATCTGAATCTCCGGATATCTTGGAAACTTCTGGTCCGATTTGGCTCAAATTTTAACATAAGTTAAACTAGAATTCCACAACTTTGAGCTGCTAAATAATCCAAAAAAATCCGGATAATACAATAAACACCGCAAAATGACCAAAAAAACCCGTGAGGACGAGGTTCTGTAATCTCTAAATGTTCAGATTCAAACTGCTGTAATAACGGTAATTAATGAAGCTATTTTTTTTTCTTATATACCACTAATCTCCATGTTTCTCGTGTATTTGTATACAGCCCTGTCACTATGCGTACTGGCGTATTCCTCGTTATGGTCGTCTGTGTGGCGCTCGTGCTTATCTCGGCACCAGATGGCGCTGCTGGAATGAGCATTCAAGAGGTGTTAATGGCGAACGCGAACGAGGCAGAAGGAAAACGATCCGGTTAGTAAACATCACGTCCACAGTACAGCTCATAAATAAGTGTAAATGTTTTCAAAACCAAAATGAAACATGTTGGCCGAGTTGGTACGAAATATTTTGTTGACTATATTTTGAACATAATGGAACGTTCCACGTTTAGCTTTGCCCCGCCCATCTCAATCTAAGCTCCACCAACATCACGGCCGTGTTGGGATCGCTCGATCTCTGAACTCCCTGACTATTAATTTCCAGAAAACTCCAAAAAAGACCTATGGCAGCAAGAGCGCCCGGTGAAAATTAGTTTCAAAATATTCGACATAATGTTTATTAAATAGTAAAGACATACGATTCGTACAAGTACAACGACAACGTGTCGGACTATTAAGCGTTAAATACAGACTATATGTAATCATTCATGACGTCATGATTATGACGTCGTCATACACGTCACTTAGTTAATTATGAAGTTATGTGACGTCAGATGATCCATGGATAAACGGGAAAGGTGAATTGGATAACATTAGGCTGCAATGACTTCCACTCCAATGATGTTCAAGCTAGCCAACGGTAGTGTTCACTAAAAGGAATAACGAATAACGAATAACGAATAAAGAATAACGAATAACGAATAAAGAATAAAGAATAACGAATAACGAATAATGAATAAAGAATAAAGAATAACGAATAACGAATAACGAATAACGAATAATGAATAACGAATAAAGAATAAAGAATAATGAATAACGAATAACGAATAACGAATAACGAATAAAGAATAACGAATAACGAATAACAAATAACACAGAATAACGGCCATTTTATATGGAATAACTCGGAATAACAGACATATTATATGGAATAACATATTATGACAGCCATGTTATATGTAATAACACGGAATAACAGCCATAGTAAATGGAATAACATGGAATAACAGCCATAGTAAATGGAATAACATGGAAAAACAGCCATTTAATAAGGAATAACACAGAATAACAGCCATTTTATATGGAATAACTTGGAATAACAACCATAGTAAATGGAATAACATGGAATAACAGCCATTTTATAAGGAATAACACGGAATAACAGCCATTTTAAATGGAATAACATGGAATAACAGCCATTTTATATGGAATAACTCGGAATAACGGCCATAGTAAAGGGAATAACAGTCATTTTATAAGGAATAACATGGAATAACAGCCATTTTATAAGGAATAACATGGAATAACAGTCATTTTAAATGGAATAACATGGAATAACGGCCATATTGAATGGAATAAAGAATAACGAATAACGAATAACGAATAATGAATAAAGAATAACGAATATTGAATAACGAATAAAGAATAACGAATAAAGAATAACAAATAACGAATAATGAATAACGAATAACGAATAACGAATAACACAGAATAACGGCCATTTTATATGGAATAACTCGGAATAACAGACATATTATATGGATTAACATATTATGACAGCCATTTTATATGGAATAACACGGAATAACAGCATAGTAAATGGAATAACATGGAATAACATGGAATAACAGCCATAGTAAATGGAATAACATGGAATAACAGCCATTTTATAAGGAACAACACAGAATAACAGCCATTTTATATGGAATAACACGGAATAACAACCATACTAAATGGGATAACATGGAATAACTGCCATTTTATAAGGAATAACATGAAATAACAGCCATTTTATATGGAATAACACAGAATAACGGCCATATTAAATGGAATAACATGGAATAACAGCCATTTTACATTAAATAACACGGAATAACAGCCATTTTAAATGAAATAACATGGAATAACAGCCATTTTATATGGAATAACTCGGAATAACGGCCATATTAAATGGAACAACAAATAATGAATAACGAATAAAGAATAACGAATAATGAATAATGAATAACATAACGAATAAAGAATAATGAATAACGAATACTGAATAACAAATAAAGAATAACGAATAAGGAATAATGAATAAAGAATAATGAATAACGAACAAAAAATAATGAATAACGAATAACAAATAACGAATAACGAATAATAAATAAAGAATATCGAATAACACAGAATAACGGCCATTTTAAATGGAATAACATGGAATAGCGGCCATATTAAATGGAATAACGAATAACGAATAACGAATAAAGAATAATGAATAACGACTAACGAATAAAGAATAACGAATAACGAATAACGAATAATGAATAAAGAATAACGAATAATGAATAACGAATAAAGAATAACGAATAATGAATAACGAATAACGAATAAAGATTACCGAATAACGAATAAAGAATAACGAATAATGAACAACGAATAACGAATAACACAGAATAACGGCCATTTTATATGGAATAACTCGGAATAACAGACATATTATATGGAATAACATATTATGACAGCCATTTTATATGGAATAACACGGAATAACAGCCATAGTAAATGGAATAACATGGAATAACAGCCGTTTTATAAGGAATAACACAGAATAACAGCCATTTTATATGGAATAACATGGAATAACAACCATAGTAAATGGAATAACATGGAATAACAGCCATTTTATAAGGATAACACGGAATAACAGCCATTTTATATGGAATAACACGGAATAACGGCCATATTAAATTGAATAACATGGAATAACAGCCATTTTATATGGAATAACTCGGAATAACGGCCATAGTAAAGGGAATAACAGCCATTTTATAAGGAATAACATGGAATAGCAGCCATTTTACAAGGAATAACATGGAATAACAGCCATATTATATGGAATATCATATTATGACAGCAATTTTATATGGAATAATACGGAATAACAGCCATATTATATGTAATAACAGTGAATACAAACCATTTTATATGGAATGACTCGGAATAACGGCCATACTAAATGGAATAACATGTAATAAAAACCATTTTATATGGAATAACACGGACTAACAGCCATGTTTAAGGTCTGACTAAGGTCTAAGAAAGTCTGGCTAAGACCTAGGTAATGCTTAGCAAAGCATGGCTAACGCCTACGTACGGCTTGGTACCTCCAGGCTAAGGTTTAACACAGCCTGGCTAAGGCATAGATAACGCCTGACTAAGTCATAGCAAAGCCTAGCTAAGTCCATCAAAGCCTGGCATAGGCAGGCCTAGGTAATGTATTACAAAGTCTAGCCAATGCCTAGGAAAGGCTTAGAAAAGCCTGGCTACGGCCGAGACAATGTTTTGCAAAGCTTGGTTACTGCCCAGGTACGGCCTAGCAAAGCGTGGCTAAGGCCTAAATAAAGATTGGCAAAGCCCGGCTAAGACCTATGTATGGCCTAGTAAAGCCTAGCTAAGGCATGGCAACGGCCTAGCAAATCCATATTACGGTCTCGGTAAGCTCTAGGTAAGGATTAGCAAAGCCTGGCTACGGCCTAGGTAATGTCTTGCAAAGATTGGCTAACTCCCAGGCAAGGCCTAACAAAGCCTGGCTAAGACCTAGGTACGGCCTGACTAAGGCCTAACAAAGCCTAAATAAGGCATGGCTGAGGTCTAGCAAAACCTAGCTAAGGCCTGGGTAAAATCTATCAAATCCTGGCTTATGCCTATGTAAGGCATAGTTAAGGCTTACCAAAGCCTGGCTAAAGCCTATGTATTGTCTTGCAAAGCCTGGCTAAGGCACAGGTAAGGCCCGGCAAAGCTTAGCTAGGGCCTAGGTAAGTTTTAGCAAACCATGACTATGGCCTAGGTATAATCTTTCAACGCCTGAATAAGGCCTGAATAAGGCCTAGCAAAGCCATGTTACGACCTAGGTAAGTTTTAGGTAAGGCTTAGTAAAGGCTAGCTAAGACCTAGACAAGGCCTTTGTAAAGTGTAGCAAAGCCTAGCTACGGCCTAGGTAATGTCTTGGCAAAACTTGGATAAAGCACAGATAAGGCCTAACAAAGCTTAGTTATGGCCAAGGTACGGCCTAACAAAGCCTGGTTACGGCCTAGTCAATGTCTAGCAAACCATGGCTAAGGCCTAGGTAAAGTCTATCAAAGCCTGACTGACAAAGGCCTGAATAAGGCCTGGCTAAGGGCTAGGTAGTGCCTAGCAAAGCCTAGCTAAGGCATAGCAACGGCCTAGCAAAGCCATGTTACGACCTAGGTAACTTCTAAGTAGGGGTCAGCAAAGACTGGCTATTACCTAGGCAAGGCCTTTGTAAGGCTTAGTAAAGCCTGGCTACGGCATAGGTAATGTCTTGCAAATCTTGGCTAAAGCCTAGGTAAGGATTGGCAAAGCCAGACCAAGACCCAGGTATGGCCTAACGAAGCCTGGCTAAGGCCTAGCTAAGGCTTGGCAAAGCCTGGCTAAGGCCTAACAAAGCCTTGCTACGGCCTAGGTACGGCCTGAGTAATGCCTAGTAAAGCCTAGCTAATGCGTAGCTTAGATTTAGCAAAGCCTACTTAAGGCGTAGATAAAGGCCATCAAAGCCTATCTTATGCCTAGGTAAGGTCTAAGAAAGTCTTGCCAATGCCTGCGTAAGGCATAGCTAAGGCTTGCCAAAGTCTGGCTACGGCCTAGGTAATGTCTAACAACCCATGGCTAAGGCCTAGGTAAAGTCTATCAAAGCCTGACTATGGCTTGAATAAGGCCTGGCTACGGCCTGGCTAAGGCTAATATAAAGCCTAGAAAAGCCTAGCTAAGGCTGGCTAAGGTCAAGGTAAGGCCTTTGTAAGGAAAGCCTGGCTACGGTCTAGGTAATGTCTCGCAATGCTTCGCTAAGGCGCAGGTAAGACTTAACAAAGCTTGACTAAGGCCAATGTAGAGCCTATGTAAAATCTAGCATTGTATGGCTAATGTCTAGGCAATGTCTACCAAAGCATGGCTAACGCCTAGGTAAAGTCTATCAAAGCCTCGCTACGGCCTAGCAAATTCTGGCAAAGGCCTCAGTGAGGCTACGTAATGTTTAGATAAGGCCTGCCTAAGGCCTGGTTAAGGCCTAGGTAAGGTCTTGCAAAGTTTGTCTAGGGACTAGCAAAGTGTGGCTAAGGCCTATGTAAGGCTTAGTAAAACCTGATTAATGATTAACACAGCCTGGATAAGGCCTAGGTAAGGCCTGACTAAGGCCTAGAAAAGCCTAGCTAAGGCCATAAATGCCTAGGTAAGGCTTAGCAAAGCCTGGCTATGGCCTAGGTACTGTCCTGCAAAGATTGGCTAAAGCACATGCAAGACCTAGCAAAGCGTGGGTTAGGCCTAGTTAAGGCATGGCTAGACATTACCTAGGCCTAGATAAGGCATGACTAAGGCCTAGAAAAGCCTAGCGATGGTGTGGATTACGTCTAGCAACGCCTAGCTAAGACCTAGGTAAAGTCTATCAAACCCTGGCATATGCCTAGTTACGGTCTGGGAAAGTGTGACCAATGCTTGAGTAAGGCATAATTAAAGCTTACCAAAGGCTGGCCGGGGCCTAAATAATGTCTTGCAAAGCTTGTCTAAGGCGCAGGTAATGCCTATCAAGCTTGCTTAAGGCTTAAGGCCTAGGTAATACTAGGCAAACCTGGCTAACGCCTAGATGAGGCATAACAAAGGTTAGCTACGGCCTAGGCAATGTCGAGCAAACCATGGCTAAGGGCTAGGTAAAGTCTATCAAAGCCTGACTAAGGCCTGAATAAGGCCTGGCTACGACCTGTCTAAGATCTAGAAAAAGCTAGCTAAGGCATGGCCACAGCCTAGCAAAGCCATGTTACGACATAGGTAACGTCTAATTAGGAATCAGCAAAGCCTTCTGCGGTCTAGGCAAGGCCTTTGTAAGGTTTAACAAAGCCTGATTATGGCCTAGCTAGTGTCTTACAAAGCTTGGCCTACGACAAGGTAAGGCCTAACAAATCCTGACTACGGCCAAGGTAGGTCCTAGGTAAAACCTAACAAAGTCTGGCCAAGCCCTAGGAAATCTCTAGCAAAGCAGTAGTCTACCAAAGCCTCGCTAAGGCCTAGTTAAGGCCTAGCAACGTCTGACTAAGGCCCAGCTAAGACCAATGTGAGGCTTATTAAATCCTGGCTAACACTTAGGTAATGTCTAGATAAGGTCTACCAAAGCCTGGCTAAGGCATAGGTAAGGTGTTGCAAACTTTGGCCAAGGACTAGGTAAGGGTTGGCAAAGTGTACCTAAGGCCTAGGTAAGGCTTAACAAAACTTGGCTAAAGCCTAAGTAAGGCTTAAGTTTGGTCTAGGCAAGCCTGGCTAATGCTTAGGCAATGTTTAGCAAAGCTTGGCTCTGGCTTAGGTAAGATTTAGTAAAACCTTAGTAATCCCTGGTTAAGACAGGTAAGGCCAATTTAAGGCCTAGAAAAGCGTGGTTAAGGCATATGTAAGGCCTAGTAAAGCATGGATAAGTCCTAACAAAGCCTGGCTACGGCCAAGTAAGGCCTAGGAAATACTGACTAAGGCCTAGTTACGGCTTAGCAAAGCAAGGCTAAGACCCAGGCAAGGCATAAGTAAATCTTAGCAAAGCCTGGCTAAGGCTTATGTGTGACCTAGCAAAGTCTGGCTAAGGCCCGGTTAATGCCTGACAAAGGCCTGCATAATGCCTTGCTAATGCCTTCTAAAGCCTATGAAGGTATTGCATGGACCTAGCAATAACAGGCTAAGACCCAGGTACGGTCTTGTAAAGCCTGGCTAGGGCCTATGTAAGGCCTAGTCAACCCTTGGTAAGGCCTAATTAAGGCCTAAGTACAGTTTGACAAAGTATGGTTAGGCCTTGTTACGGCTTAGCAAAACCTGACTAAGTCCTACCTAAGACATAACAACGCCTGGCTAATGCCTAGGTAATGGCTAGGTAAAGCTTAGTAAAGCCTTCTAAGTCATGGTTAAGGCATGTCTAAGGGCTGCTAAGCCCTATGTAAGGTCTTGCAAAGGCTGGCTAAGGTCTAGTTAAAGCGTAGCAAATCCTGACGAAAACCTAGTTCAAGCTTAGTAATGCCTGGCTAAGGCCTATGTATGACCTAGGTAAATCTTAGCAAAACCTGGCTAAGGGCTATGTATGGCCTAGCAAAGTCTGGCTACGGCCTGGTTAATGGCTGTCTACGGTCTGCCTAAGCCCTGGCGAAGGTCAGGCTAAGGCCTGTCTAAAGCTTTTATAAGGTCTTGCCTAGACTTAGCAATAACTGGCCAAGGCAAAGAAAGGGTCTTGCAAAGCCTGTATAAGGCCTAGTTAAGTCCTATGTCAGGTCTTACAAAACCTTCTAAGGCCTAGGTAAGGCGTAGCAAATCCTGGCGAAGTCCTAGTTAAAGCTTGGTAAAGCCTGTCTAAGGCCCATGTATGGCCTAGGTAAATCTTAGCGAAGCCTGGCAAATGCCTATGTAAAGCCAGGAAAGACCTGACTAAGGCATGGCAAAGGCCTAATAAAGTCTGGCTAAAATCTAGATAAGGTCTACGTACGGCTTATGAAAGCCAGGCAAATGTGTGTGTGTGTGTGTGTGTGTTGTAATATTTGAGGCGTTTATATGCTAGTTCCCAATGCTAGGGTCTAGACTCACGCCTGGCCTTTATGGTTTCTGTTGAATTCTTGTGAATTCTTGTGACGTCGGTTTGTGCATTAGCTTGTGTCTCTCTCTGTGTGTGTGTGTGTGTGTTGATCGTTGTCTCTCGATTTTGTCTCATGTTGCTGTTCTTTTCCATGGCTTTTTTTGTTGCTCCTCATGCTTGGGCGTGTGTAATGGGGATGGCCTAACCTGGACCTAACAGGGGTGGGTAAGGGATGGGGTAGGTGTTGGGTCGGGGGAGGTGCGTACGGTCTTATGACCTGATGCACCCAAGGGGGGGCTTTAGGTCAGAGACCTCCCGGCCCCTTTTGGGGGAGTGGGGAGGTTGGGGTGTGGGGTCTTTCGGGTCCTGGGACCCATTTGGTCTTCTGGCCATCATCCGAGCAGGCACCAACGCGCACTTGTTTGATTTTGATTGGTTAGGTAGCCCGTATGGTGACTGTGTCCGTCCGAGGACGAACTCGGTCAGTCATCCGGGTTACATCCCTCCATAGTCCCCTCGAAAATACCGAAAGATTCTAATTCTAGCAATTTGGTTTTGGTTTTGTAATCCGTATGTTGCGTGGTTCCATCCGAGGAGGGATCCATTCAGCATCCGGTTTACTTTGACTATGCCGAAATTTCTTGCCTACCTAACCCTAGCTCACGTTCACACAGTGATGGGCACTGTGTGACGGGACCTCAGTTTAAAGTCCCATCCGAGAAGACTGAGCCAGGCAAATGCCTAGGCAATGCCTATTTAAGGCTTAACAAAGCCTGACCTAACCCTTACATAGTCCTTGGGCAAACTTTGCAACACCTTACCTAGGCCGTAGCCATGCTTTGGTAGACCTTATCTAGACATTAGTTAAATCTTAGTCAGGCTTTAGTAAGCCTCGCATTGGTTTTACCTAGACCTTAGCCATACTTTGCTAGGCCTTAGCTAGGCCTACGCGAGGCGTTGATAGACTATCTAAGCCTTAGCCATGCTTTGCTACAGATTGTATAGGGTTTAGACAGACCTTGCCAGGTCTTAACTAGGTCCTACCTTGGCCTTAGTCAGGAGTTGTTAGGCATTACCTAGTCGTTAGCCAAGCTTTGCAAGACACTAAATAGGCCGTAACCAGGCTTTACTACTACCGTATTCAGGCCTTGGTCAGGCTTTGATAAACTTTACCTAGGCCTTAGCCATGGTTTGCTAGACATTGCCTAGGCCGTAGCCAGGTTTGCTAAGCATTACATAAGCCGTAAGTAAGCTGATCGGCATTACCTGCGCCTTAGCCAAGCTTTGCAGGACGTTACTTAGGCCCTAGCGAGGCTTTGGTAAGCTTTAACTATGTCTTACACAGGCATTTGCCAGACTTTCCTAGACCGTACCTAGGCATAAGTCAGGCTTTGATAGACTTTACTTAGCTTTGCTAAGTCTTACCTGGGTTCTAGCCAATCTTGGCAAGACAGTAACTAGGCTTTAGCGAGGCTTTACTAAGCCTTATCTAGGCATTTATGGACTTAGCTAGGCGTTGCTAGACCTTAGTCAGGCCTTACCTAGGCCTTGGCCAGGCTGTGTTAATCCTTAGCCAGGCTTTACTAAGCCTTACATAGGCCTTAGCCACGCTTTGTAATTCTTTGGCCAAACTTTGCAAGACCTTAGGCAGGCCTTATCTAGACATTACATAAACTTAGTCAGGCTTTGTTAGGCCTTACCTAGGCGTTGTGCAAGTGTTACTAGACCTTACCTGCGCCTTATCCAAGCTTTGCAATACATTAGCTAGGCTGTAGCTAGGCTTCGCCATGCACTACAAAGGCCTTGCATAGACCTTAGCCAGTCTTTGCTAAGCCTTACCTAGAACTTACCTTAGGTCGTAATTGGGATTTGCTAGGCCGTTGCCATGCCTCACCTAGGTCTTAGCCATGTTTTGCGAGGCCTTACCTAGGCGATAGCCAAGCTTTGCAAGGCAATACCTAGGCCGTAGCCAGGCTTTGCTAGGCCTTACAAAGGCCTTGTTTAGGCCTTACAAAGGCCTTGTTAAGCCTTACCTAGAACTTACCTAGGTCGTAATTGGGATTTGCTAGGCCGTTGTCATGCCTTAGCTAGGCTTTACTAGGCCTTATATATGCCTTGGCGTAGGCCGTAGCCAGACCTTTTTCATGCCATAGTCAGACCTTGATAGACTTTACCTAGGCCCTAGTCATGGTTTGCTAGATATTGCCTAGGTCGTAGCCAGGCTTTGGTAAGCCTTAACTATGCCTTACGCAGGCATTAACCAGACTTTCTCAGACCTTACCTAGACATAAGCAAGGCTTTGATACACTTTATCTAGGCCTTAACTAGGCTTTGCTAGACTTACGCTACTCCTTAGCTAGGCTTTGCTAGGTCTTAGTCAGGCTGTACCTAAGCCTTACCCACGCTTTTTAGACCTTAGCCATGCTTTGCCAAGCCTCACCTAGGTCTTAGACATGCTTTGCGAGGCCTTACCTAGGCTTTAGCCAAGCTTTGCAAGGCATTTCCTAGGCCGTAGCCAGGCTTTGCTAGGCCTTACAAAAGCCTTGTTAAGGCCTTAGCCAGCCTTTGCTAAGCCTTACCTAGAACTTACAGAGGTCGTAACATGGCTTTGCTAGGTCGTTGCCATGGCTTAGCTAGGCTTTGTTAGCCTTACCTAGGCCTTAACCAGGCCGTAGCCAGGCCGTATTCGGGCCTCAGCCATGCTTTGCTAGACTTTACCTAGGCTTTAGCCATGCTTTGCTAGACATTGCTTAGGTCTTAACCAAGCCTTGCTAGGCCATACCTGCGCCTTATCCAAGCTTTGCAAGACTTTACCCAGGCCGTAGCTATGCTTTGCCAAGCTTTACAAAGGTCTTGCCTAGGTCTTAGGTAGCCTTTGCTAAGCCTTACCTAGAAGTTACCTATGTCATAACATGGCTTTACTAGGCCGGTGCCATGCCTTAGCTAGGCTTTTGTAGACCTTCACCAGGCCGTAGCCAGACCTTATTCAGGCCTTATTCAGGCTTTGATAGACTTTACCTAGGCCTTAGCCATGGTTTGTTAGACAATGCATAGGCATTCGCCAGGATTTGGTACG
>JAVVLW010004589.1:0-87386 GCA_034401795.1 Chaetoderma sp. LZ-2023a
CGCGCAATTATTCACGCATCATTTGAAAAATGCGTAATTATAATAACGCATTCTGTGAGTCATACAGCGATGGACCCCTGTTGGTTTTTGGTATCTCAAGGAGTATTATTGCTGGAAAAAGCCACTATGTGCTTATGTGTCCAACTAATTTAGTTTCCCAAAAACTTACAAGGAATAGAACATCACGATTTTGCTGTTGCTGAAACTAAAGCTAAGATGGAAATGGAACATAAGCCAATGATTACAAATGTTTTCCGGACAAGTTGAATGTCTTCAGTGTCATGCAGAATGTTAAAATTTGAAGTCATAATTTCATATCATCTGGATTACAGTAATTCTTTTAATGTTGAATTACTGTTACCATTGTACATTATCACATTACTATTGTAGTACTGTACCACGACCGAAAAGCTAACTGCAGTCCGCAACAATACCATGACCAAATGAATCCGTTATAAGACGAAACCAGAGGAATGTTTATTCAGGTGGACAAGTAGGGTCCATGAAGACTCACATAGTCTAATTCACGAATGCTTAAAGATCATTCTAATACATTTCATAATCTAGGAACCTGTTGGAAAGACGGCACTGCCTTCCTGTTCGACTCTGAATGGTGTGAGTTTGGAGTTGGTCATCTCTAGGAGATGTGTGATGTATTTCCCCTCGGACCTGACACCTCATGCGCCTAGGAGAAAAAGTTTGATGCGGTTCCCCTCGGACCTGACACCTCATGCACCTAGGGGAAGTGTTATGCGTTTCTCCTCGGACCTGACACCTCATGCGCCTAGGAGAGTGATGCTGTGTTTGTGGGACGGGTAAACAGAGTCGATATCCAGGTCATCTGTCAAAACAGCATCTAGATCATTATGCAGAATTGATGAGGATGGATCAATACCATATGGAATGGTTTCATCCGAATCCTCTTCAAAAATGGAAGCACGGTTATCATCAGATAACCTAAGGCCATTATTGGAGGATAATAAGTCATCATCATCGCCATGATCTTCAGAGCTTATAGCACGTCTCATTCGCAATATCCAGAGAGGTAAATCACGATCTCTGCACAGCTTTAATCTATCATGGTGAACAACTAGTTCCCTGCGTTGGTTTTTGATACCAAACAGTGCTTCTGAAAACCTTTTATAAATAATAAATGGACCAGTCCAAGGAGGTTGTAGTTTACTGGACTGGCCTATTTTAGTTGCAGAATTAGCAAGATAAACTACATCACCAACATGATAGGCACGCTCATGCAACCGTAGATCATACTCTTTTTTCTGGCGCTTCTGAGCCATTTTAAGGTTATCCCGTGCTATCTCATGAGTTTCATGCAACGTTTGCTGTAACGGTTGGACAAAGGCACTGGCATCTGAAGGGGCATTCTCTGTAGTCGCAAACACAGGGCATTTGCACATTATGTCAATAGGCTGTAGTACTTCTCGACCAAGCATCATCATGTTGGGAGTATACCCCGTCTGTTGGCTTACAGTAGATCATATAGCTCCAGCGATGAAAGGAATACACTTGTCCCAATCTTTCTGTCTGTCATGCTCTTGCAGGTAACACCATATACACTGCAAGACAGTACGGTTTATACGTTCAATCTGTCCATTCGAACATGGTCTATAAGCTGTGATGCGTGTTTTTGAAATGTCCAGTAGATGGCACAGTTCCTTAAATAGGTTGCTCTCAAAGTTACGACCCTGGTCGGTGTGTAAGAAATATGAATAGCCAAATGTGGTGACAAAACGCTCCACATACGTTTTGGCTACCAGTTCTGCCCCTTGTTCAGGGAGCGCATAGCACTCAACCTATTTAGTGAACTGATCTATGATCATCAACACATATCTATTTCCCAGTGTAGATGTGATAAAGGGGCCCAAAATGTCCATATGTACCCGTTCCAAGGGAAAACCGGCATGGAACTCGCCCAGAGCAGCTCTAGGTCTGATGGAAGCTTTTTTGCTACAGCTCCAAATCCGACAGGATTTCACATATGCCACCACATCACGAGAGTATCCGTGCCAGATATACTTAGCCTTCACTCTCTCTAATGTCTTCTGCTCACCCATGTGACTGGCAAGTTTGGAATCATGAGATTTTGGGACTACCAGCAGATTCCGTGTGGTATTTGCTTCTACCCAGAGATAGTGCAAAATGCTATCTACAAAAATCAATTGATCACAACGAGCCCACCAAAACTTGACAGCTGGACTAGCTAAATATATCTCCGTGTCAGAAGGTGTGTGTGACTGCTCAATCCATGATACAACTATCTTCAGATCAGGATCCTCCAACTGGCGCTCCCTTAGATCTTCCGAAGAGAATGCATCTAACCAGTTTGACCTTCCGATAACCTGGTCTGTTTGGGGGACACCATTCAGCAGTCCATCTGGATCGTCGCTGTCTGTGTCGCTGTCTGATAGGTCATTATTACTCAGTTGAAGGGCCCTTATGGTTTGAAAAGCAAAAGGAATTACATCATCAACATCTTGTTCAAATTGAGACCATTGCTGCTGAAGCTTGGTACAATATTTGCACCCGCCACATGGTAATGAACTAAGAGATTGGCCAGCTTTATAACAGTGGCAAGGTGAAGAATTACTTGGAACTCGTGATAGACCATCAGCATTAGAGTGCTGTTTACCGGGCCTGTACTGCATCGTCATATTGTATTGGGACAGTTCTTCTAGCCATCTAGCTAGTTGTCCTTCGATGTGCTTGAAACTGAGCAGCCACGTGAGACTGTGATGGTCAGTCCACACAATAAATGACCGTCCTAGCAAGTACATACGGTACTGCCTAGTAAATTCTACCACGGCCAGCAACTCTTTGCATGTAACACAATATTTACGCTGAGCCGGTGTCAACGCTCGGCTCTCAAAACCAATAAGCACCTCTTTCCCATTCTGAATTTGGGATAACTCTGCACCAATAGCAGCCTCTGAAGCATCAGTATCCAGTATGAAGGTACCATCCGGTGTCGGATAACCTAACAATGCAGGGTTGGCCATAGCACCCTGAAGTGTTTCGAAAGCTACCTGATGCTCTAGAGTCCAGTCATACTCTACTTTGGAACTGGTAAGTGCAGAGAGAGGAGCAGAAATACCAGCAAAACCCTGTATGTGCTCTCGGTGGTAATTCATGAACCATAGGAAAGATTCCAGCTCTTTCCTGGTCTTAGGAACAGGCCAATTAGCGACGCTTTCCATATTGTTTGACTTAACAGCGATTCCCTTGCCACTCACCAACTTGCCTAAGAAACAGAGTTCTGTATGGAACAGATTACACTTCTTAGGTTTTAATTTAAGGTTGTGCAACAGGAATCGGGAAAGGACAGCTTTCAAGTTGGTCATATGACTGTCAAAGTCAGTCCCTGTCACTACCACGTCATCTAAATACGCAAGACACTCGCACCAGTTAAGACCTTGCAACACCAGCTGAACAACCCTCTGAAAGGTAGCCGGGCTGTTGTACGTACCAAATGGCATCCGGACAAAATCAAAGAGCCCATATCTTGTGATAAATGCGAGCTTGTGGCGGTCCGCTGGGTTAACCTCGACCTGCCAATACCTGGCTGCCATATCAAGTGTGCTGATGAACTTAGCACCACCAAGTGCATCCAGACATGTCTCAATGTTTGGTAGGGGGTAAAGGTCTTTGCGAGTTAGACTGTTCAGATCTCGAAAATCGATGCAGTACCGCACAGTACCGTCTTTCTTCCGAACTAATACCGGGGCTGACGACCACTCAGATTTTGACGGAACTATGATACCTTTCGCTAACATTTCCACAAGGTTTTTCTCTTCCTCATTCTCAAAACCAAGAGGAGTTCGTCTAAGTTTAGAACGAACAGGTTGTGTATTACCTGTGTCAACCCTATGTCTTATCCCCTTGAACAAACCCAAATCAAGATCATCTTTTGCAAATGCATCCTGATACTCGATTAACATGGATTTAACTTGCGAAGACTGCGTCTCCGATAAACCCGATGTCGACCTCTCATACAGCTCCTGTAAGAACACAGGGATGTCCACCTCAGTGGCTGTAGAAGTCTGTAAACCGTCCTGGTTTATGGGATTACCAGCAAGTTGAAATTCTGTTCTAGGGTCTAAAACCTCCTCAATTTCTGTGACAATACCAAGGTTGTGGTCTTGTTCCAGAGTAATATATTGGGCCAACAGGTTCCTTAACAAAATAGGAATCTGCGAATCTTTGGCAGTGGCCACTGTATGAGGTGTTACCAGACCCTACAGTTTAGATGAGGGCTGGAGCACAACATCATTCTGTACCTCCTGATCCAGAACACCTGTGGTCTGCACGGCCTCAAAAGGACCCACGACCACATTCTGCTTCAATGTTACCCGAGCTACTTGGGCTTCCTTCCCATGAGCTCTCAACATTGATGCTTGAACCGGTTCTCCATTAATTGTCAGACACAGTCTAGTCAGATCAATGGTGGCCTTGTGTGCCTTCAAGAAATCCAGGCCTAATATAATCGGATCATTAATATTGGCAAGAAGGAATGGCCAGTTGAACATCATGGAGCCTAATGCAATTATGACTGGCTCAACACTTTCCGCAGGGATAATATTGTCTCTACCTGCACCTTTCAATGTAATAGACTCCAACTTCTTTAAAGGGTAAGGTAATTTATTTGCAAAGAAATTGCCAATTACTGTCACTTGTGCTGCAGTGTCCACCACTGCATCAACGGAAACACCACTTACTTTAATGGGAATGACTAGTTTCATAGGGTCACGATTAAACTCATACATGCGAACATCATATGATCGCACAGGCGAAGATCTCGGTGAAGCAGAAGGTGATGGCGATCGTGTACGCCTCGGCTCTGGACACTCATGGGAAAAATGCCCCTCTAAATTGCAATTAAAAATTAAAGCACTTTCCCGATCTGAGAGGAGGAGAAGGGGAATGCGATGGAATGACCTTCCCTCTTGGAGGAGACTGACCTCGACCGAATTGACCAGATATAAGATTCAAAATCTTAGCAACATCTACCTTCATCTCTGCCATATCCTTCCTAAGTCCTTCGACATCTTTCTCCAATTTATCTATCCTGCTTGGAGCCGTTATGCCTCTCAACTGCTCAGGATTATCTGCCTCCATCAAACCAGAAGCATCGTCCGGAAAACGGACATTTCGAACCTCAGATCTTCTGGAACCCATGATCAATCTTTGATTATGGATAGCTGCATTGACCATTTGTACAGCCTCCTCCAGGGTGCTCGGATCTTTATCCATAGCTATCAGAGCGGCTCGTTTATGCTCAACACCCCGTAGGAATGCATCAATGGCAATTGTCTCGCCCAAACTCTCTGAGGCATCAGGGACCATCTAAAGGGAGCTCCTGAATGATATCTGCAAATTCTTCTAAAGAGTTACCCTCTTGTCGAATATCTTGCATCTTTTTTCTGATGATGTGGGGCAGATCTTTCTTCCCGAATCGCAACTTTAATTTGTCACATAAACTAAAGTAATCATTCTGGACTTGCACAGAACAGATGCAGTAAAACTTTAAGGCCTTGTCCCTTAAAGCTGAGATGAGCATGTCTAATTTATATGTATCAGACCAACGGTACCTTGAAGCAGTATGCTCAAACTGTATGAAAAATGGTTTCCACTCACATTTTCCATCAAAAGTTGACATTTTAGGTGGAGGAGGACCATCAGAGTGGCTTCTACGACCGGGTGATGACATTCTAGAGTCATTGTACGAAGAACCATCCAAGTAAGCTCTACGAACTGGTGATGACGTCCTAATGTCATGGTGAGAAACTGATCGCGACTCCCTCTTAGGTTCTCTAGGGGTATATACCCCCTGGGAGCCAGGTTATCAACTAGGGTCTGATCACTCCTTTGTTGACTAGTTGAGCTAAGGAGTGCCTTGTATTTGATACCTTGAGCTAGCAGTTCCATGTTCAGTCTAGCTACTTGCTCTTCCAGGGATTCTTCCCTTGGGTGCGAGTCGACCCCACCAACGGCGCCTTCATCATTGATGTTGAATACGACGTCCCCAGCATGGAGCAATTGTCGGCCGGGGACATAGAACCTCCTCTGGACTCACGAAAACTTACTATGCCAGCAGCTCGAATTTTACCAATATTATGGAGTGCACTAAGTTCCTCCACTGTTGCAGTGTTAATACACAAAGGTTTCGTCATTATGGGTCACCTGTTGATTTATACCAAGGAAGCGAAATTAATATTCGCTAAAAAAGTAATATCACCTACTGAAATAAGTCGTAAGCGTATGCTTACTGAAAAAGATATCTCACTGAGTAGTGATGATGGTGCAACTCCGGAGAACATCTAAATGAATCTTCCGAAGACAAACCAGATTCAGTAGCATACCTGCATGCAAACCATCCTTCAGAAACTCGAAAGTATAATGATAATGGACGCATCTCCGTGCACTAGATTTTTTACGGAGTATTAACTCTACACTGCATTTGATGATGTGTACACCATATCTGCATTAATTTTCTCAATTCTATCATTGAGAAGAGAAAGTTGGTCATGCAGTTGCAGCTCTTGGTCTTTGAAGGAACAGGGATTCAAATGGTGAAGTTGCTCATTATACAGGACAAGAGAATACGCCGGGATATCGATAAATTTCAACGTTTGGCCGTAATGCCTTACTATGTCTATCGCACGTTGATAGTGTTGGCAGATGCGGTCTACCACGAGTTCATCATCAGCCGTCCTTAAATAGACAAAACTGTCGCCTTGTTTCTCAGTAAGGTCGCACGTTCCGGCCCAGATATAGAAAACGATACGGTGAAATTTCTGAACGGTGCTGGCTATTCTCGACTGCAAAATATTAACCAAGTCTTGTGTAGTACCACCGCTTTTACACCAATACTCAACAAACCAAGTTTGATCAGCTCTTTTCAAAATGAAACCTTTACTTGTACCCAACAAAATTGCTTTGTGGGTAAAGGATTGATCTAATGAAAACTGGGTGCGAGCCAAAAACTCCTCAGACTTAACTTGAAAAGAAGGCATAAGCTGAGTAGTGTTTTACCGAGTAACTAGCAATGTGATTATGAACTTTTTGAATTAATAATAACAAGAAAAAACCCCACCAAAACAAATATAGTCCAGTAAAACTACAAATTAACCTAGAACAAATTGCAACAGAATTTATTTCTTTTCTGCGGCATTCATGGGACTGCCAGGTGTCACATATCAAAAGTCCTCCAAAATCCCTCGAAGGGAAAGTGGGTAAATTCGCATATTTAGCTACCACCATTATCTGAATAATGAAACTTCCCTTACCTGCTTCATTCCGCAAATAAACGAAGTAGAAATGTTGTCTAAGCTCTGAATTTCATGGTCACGGAAGGCAGTAAGCAATTGGCAATATTGCCTTGAACCACTTGTACAAATTCTCCAAACCACAGTTTAAATTCTAGAGGTAGTCTACGCTGAGAATGCTGTCAAACACATTCTTAGTGGAAAGGCAATTTCTCGAGCAGTTCGAGGACACCTCATGGTTTTTGCTTCTCTCAGTACAATCTTGATTGCAAATGCATACAACCTACCACTACCTACAATTTCAGATGCTGAAGTTGACACAGTAGAATATTCCGCTGCAATGCATTCAAAAGAATTGTTTGACAATGATGATAATGTTGCAGGACATGAAACGATTGAAAGTTCCCTAAATAAAAGTCTGGTTAAAGTTGGAGAGCTCTATGATGACATTATCAAAAATCCGTATGTAGCTACAAGATTGTCCTCGGAAAATGCATTACATGATGTCAAGGACAAACTAGACTCAGAGAAGGTGGTCATGAAAGATACGAGGACTGCACGACTCTGGCTTTTGTATATGGAGTTGGTTGACATTCTGCGCAAATTCATTAAGGCAGAACGAACTGGTGATTGGAACATGCACCTGCAGACCGTTCGTGAGATGCTTCCATATTTTGCAGCCGCTAGGCATAATCTGTACGCCAAGTCTGCATATGTATATTTACAAAAGATGTTAGAAATACCTGAAAGTCATCCAGATATACACACCAGCTTCCTCAATGGTCATCATGTCATTCATCGAAGTGATAGGTATTGGGCAGGGTTATCTACTGATCTAGTTATTGAGCAGGTCCTTATGAGAAGTGTAAAGTCAAGTGGTGGTCTAACACGAGGTCATGGAATGACAGAACTTCAGCGTCTTGTTTGGTTGTTGTCTATGCCCGCATGTGCAGATGTGTGTAATGCAATGCAAGAGCTCTCTGGGGTAAACTGTGATTCAAGTGAACAACACAAAGATTCCACACAATCTCGAATAAAGCGTGATATGGATGATACTTACAAAATTCTCAAAATCCTTAGTGAACTGAATCCATTTGGACCAGACCCTTCTCTTAGAGGACTTGTTAGTGGATTGTCTGCACATGAATCAGTCAATGTTGACGATGCTAAAGATATTGGAGAATCAATTATTAATTCGATGTGTGGCCAATGTGTATCAAGCATTTCATTCCAGAGAAAGAGACAAGCTATTACCTTAGCATCCAAAACATCTCTCAAGATTGATGATGAATGTGTACAAATTGATCCACAACTCCTATTTCAAAGACTCAGTTTAATTGCTACAAATGGATCAAAAGGGAATCCAGCATCTTATTTTGAGTATGAGTTGTGCACTCATCCACCCGCACTCTTTGATAATTCATCTCTTCCATGGGAAGCAAATAAGCCGGCACTTGCTGATGCATTGTGGAAATTAATTCAAAATGAAGATGCAGTCCTTCCATATTCTGTCCACTATGTGCTTGATGGAGGAGCTCTATTACACCGTGTTCCATGGCAGCGTGGAGAGACATTTGCAAATGTTTGTCAAAGATATGTAAAATATTGCATAAGCAAATATGGAAAGGCTACAGTAGTTTTTGATGGTTATGACCAAGGCCCAGACATAAAAGATGTAACACATAAGAGGCGAACTCGTGGATCAGGCGCAACTGTTGTACTGACTCCGCAAACAGTTGTAACTCTGAGTAAGCCTGATTTTCTTAGTAACAAGCAGAACAAACATCGGTTCATATCAATCTTAAGTTCATCTCTCGAACAGGCTGGATGCTTAACAATAAAGGCAAGCGGTGATGCTGATGTCTTAATTACGCAAACGGCTATCTTGGCTTCAAAGTCAACAAATACTGCTCTTGTTGGAGACGATACCGACCTACTGGTGTTGCTTCTATACCATACTGATATGAATGGCTGTCAGCTATTTTTCAGACCAGAGCCAAAGCAAAATGCAAAGAAACCCCGACTGTGGAATATCAAAATGGCAAAGGAAAAACTCGGGTTCTGTTTGTGCTCACAGCTGTTATTTATCCATGCTATCCTTGGCTGTGACTCAACATCTAGGCTTTATGGAATTGGAAAATCTGCATCCCTTAGCAAAATCCAGTGCTGCAAAGAACTCTCTCAAATTGCTGAAGTGTTTACAATGAGTAATGCGAATAAAGATGATGTGATAAAAGCAGGTGAGAAGGCAATGCTTATTCCATACAATGGCACTTCAATGGATAGTCTAGTTGCTTTGCGGTACAAGCGATTCAGGGAGAAGGTTGCAAAAAGTTCCAAGTATGTTGAAGCACGAGATTTACCACCAACACCCGCATCCGCAAAGTTTCACAGTCTTCGCGTGTACTACCAAATTCAAGTTTGGAGAGGAGATGCTGGAGATATGGATCCAACAGAATGGGGCTGGAAAGTTCTCAACCACCAAATGCTGCCTGTTAAGACTGACATGCTGGCAGGACCTGACGATTTACTGTATTCATTTAGATGCAGCTGCAAAACTGGCTGTGAATCAAAGAGATGCACCTGTAGAAAACATGGGCTCAGATGCACATCCGCCTGCGAAGACTGTAAGGGTCTCAGTTGCTCGAATTCAATAACGCTCATTGAGGAAGATGACTTGGATAATTGATGCAAGATGAAATTAGTAGAAACCAGGTACCTATGCCATACTATTTCATCTTAGCTTAGCTTAGAAACACACAATACCGTGACATAATAAAATATAATATGTATTGTATCAATATCAATGATGGTATTAGGTAAATTCATGCAAGTGGGATAACACAATACATTTAATTTGTGGAGAATATGTCAATCGTATTCATTTATTACTAAAAAAGTCCAAAAATATCCAGTCACACATATATTACATACCGGTTTTAAAGAAATAAAGAAAAATGGATTTTTCAGGTGAAATGGCCCAAATCTGGTAATAATTATTCAAATTTTACCCTTTCCCCTATTGGAATTTTGGAGGACTTTTGATATGTTGTACATGATGGCCCCCTATACACTGGGCGAGGTAAAAAAATTCTGTTGCAATTTGTTCCGGGTTAAAATATTTTTGGACTAGATTGACTGGACTAATAGTGTTCAGCGTAATTAGTAAACCTAATATTACAATTGAAACATATTTGTTGATTAGAAGGGAGATTACCCTCTAATGTTCAAAAAGTTAATACTAATGACAATAATAACAACAACAGTGATTTATATCACTTCTTTATTTCAAATAATTCTGAAATAAACAACGAAATTGAACTGTAATTAAAGTATAAAGAAATATCCCAAAACCGACGGTTAAATTACAGCTCAGAATCGCGTACATATGACACTGAAGACAACTAACAATAACAATCCAGAAACTATAGGGTTGTCATTCCACGGAATACTGACCTAGATGAAAGCAACTTAGCACGAAAATATACCTCAATTCATTACAGTTCAAATAAATAACATTGAATCTTGAATTTATGACGTATATGACGTATGTATGTAAGGTACATTAATCTATATACCCGACATTTGCATGCTATAGTATAAATAAATAATATATATTTAACTATAACTCACCTATCATCTGTGATTGTTAAATCAAACACAAATCACTATCAAATAATCAAAATGGCGGCCAGAGTCTGTAAAATTGACGTTCGGGCAGGACTAGAGTAGTCTTTATATTTCCGAGAATTCTATCTTTTTTAACAGCAAAATCGTGAGTAGAATTTAGAAATAACTAATAACAATTTTTAATTTAGGGCCCAAAGTACTCCTGACACCATTTGTAGTAACTTAGCTACGTATAAAATGTTACTCACACAACAGAGGTCTCAAATCGGCCCGTGGAACCAGCGGCCGATGTGCGCAGTTCAAGTTCCAAGGTACGACTGCCGGGCGTCCGTAGAAACGGCGGGAATCAGCTAGCCCGGCAGCCGTGAAACACGAACTACGGAATGGCGGGATACTGCCAGCACCACAATAGTTTGACATAAGTTGTACTAATGATGAGCAACTGTTTTTTCCGTGTTCTAAAGACAGAACCGAATTTCCTGTGGAAATTATTGCTTGAACAATGAATACATACAATTAAAGGTGAATTTGAATATTTCAACTCTAGACAAAGTAGCAGGATCAACTCCAGTATGTCGACCGTACTTATTTAAATGCAGATCTTCCATTTGATGATTTATCAAAACCTAATCTGGGGCATTTCATGTGTCAAATGATAAATCAGGCAACTCAGAATACATTGTAAACATAAAGTTTTGTGTTGTACTTATGGTTAAGTGAACAATTTTGACACTAGACCAATATTAGTAGACAATGCGCAACCTGCCAAACCACAAAAGTCATGTCTCATGTAAGTACAATCCCAAACAGTCATGGAGCGATGCCCTTTGGGCTTAACTGGGCATAACCCTTTTAAAGGGCTTGAGCATATGCTTAAAGTTATCCTGAAGCAATAACATTAGGAAAATCATTGAAAATTTCATTGCCAATCGTCTTCTGAGCCACTATTTTACCTTGATTTTTGTAGCCACCATTATTTGGTATTCTAATGGTGTCGCTGTCGTGCCAAATCCATTATAAAACCATTCCAGTAACGTTAATGCTTGCCATTGTACTGTTGGCCTCCGAGGTGAGGGAATCTACCTGCATAGCGTGTAGTAAGCGTGTAGGGAGTTCGATTCTAATTGTCTATTTGCTATTGTAAACCTTAAACGTGCTATGCTAGATAGTTTTTATAGCAATTTGACTGATAACTGTTGTTGCCGATAGCAGCAACAACTTTCCTTCAAATTATTTGCAAAATAATAACCAGAGGTTCATGTAAGTTCTACTATTTAACGTTTTGAAAACGATCTGACCGAAAATCGTTGCTGCAGCAACTTCCAACCAGATTATTTTTAAACTCATTAGTAGGACTATCAATGTAATAACACATTCTGACGATATTTCGAGCTATTCGATTGACAGTCGTTGCTGACTAAATCAACAACAACTTTATCAAATTCTTCCCAGAATAATCATTGGCAGATTTGCAATGTCATTAGCTAACCTATGTACATACAATTCGGTAGACCTGTGTCGTATACGTTGTCGAGATCAGACGTGAAATAAGTTTAAATCTGCTCAGTCAGTAGGTAAGCATGGCACTGCATGACAGCTCGTGCATGTGCTTTGCTTTGCTCATCTATGGAAATATATTTCATGGCGGATTTCTACTACGTTTATGACACAGGCCTAGGTAATTGTACAAACATGTATTAGCTAACGATATTGGCAGCTTGACACTAATTATTCTGAGAAGAATTTGATAACGTTGTTGCTGCCTTAGTCAGCAACGACTGTCAAACGAATTGCTAGAAATAATTTCAGTCAAATCATTTTCAATACGTTAGCTAGTATTTTCTGCTGATTATTTGGCTCATAATTTGAAGGAAAGTTGTTGCTGCTATCGGTAGCAACAATTGTCAGTCAAATTGCTATAAAAATATCTAGCTTAACACGTTTCATGTTTACAATAAGAAAAACACATTTAGAATCGAACTACTATACGTTTGCTGCATGCTATACATGTAGATCAACTTACCTCGGAGGCCAACAGTACAAGCATTAGCATTACGGGAATGGTTTATACTGGACTTGGCGCGACGATCATCACTGAAATATTCAAATATTTTCCTAATGTTATTGCTTCAAGATAACTTTAAGTACTTTAGGAAAAAATGGCCGTGCTTGTGCTTAAAGTTCTCATCTATTCATACACGGTACATATCCTGGCTAAATTTAAGACTATTTGTTACTTTATGGACACTAACAAACTTGGAGTGCAGCCGCCATTTTAGATAGATATTTGCGGGCACCATTATTTCAGACTCTATTGTCTTCGCCTGCGAGCAATTGTAATGCTAATACTGGTCTTTGTTTAGCTGGCTTCCAAGGTGAGCACATAGTAAGCATATCATAGTACAATACTAGTTCTATGTTTCCTACGGTGCAAATAAAAACAAATATATCTATGACAAGTTTACACCTATAGCAACAACAGCTTGCAGTCAAATTTTGATCAAAATAATCAGCTGATAATACAATTGTCACTATGCAAAGTTTTGGTAACAATTTGGCTGAAAATCGTTGATGAACAACTTTCAATCAAATTGCGCACCGGCGAAGACAATAGAAGCTGAAATAATGGCGCCAGCGAAAAGTTGTATGGGCCTGTGGAAGAACTGCAGAAAACCACATATTTCATCTTGAGAACAGCTCTCCAAGTGTGATACCAGCGATCGAAAAGAAGAAGAAGAAGATGGCACCATCAAATATCTAGCTACAGTTCTAGTTAGTTAAAGTGTCCATAAAGTAACAAATAGTCATAAGTTTTAAGAATAAATGAGAACTTTAAGTCCATTAAAATGCCATGTACTTTCTAAATCATTTTCAATTTTGACATTAGATTCAATATTTAAATCATTGTTACTTACCAATTAACCCATTTCATTCTATATGCACTTATAGTATACATACTGTGTATATGATATTGTACATAATACATATAATAGGTAATCCTTTGCTCCTTGCTGAAACTACTTAAGACGACAATCCCTTTCAGACAAATCCTTAGATTGCTTTTACATGCCTTAAACCTCCTGTGAATTCAGAATGAAATGGCCTAAATATTCATTATTTTATGAGACCATAAACAGGCCAAGAGAAGACTGCCTTTCAAAATTCATACTTGACTGAATGTATCGATGACAAAGCCAGTCATTTTAGTGGTAGAATTTAAAATAGTCATCTCCGGGCCTGTAAATCGACATTTCCAAAGCAGAAAATTTGACTTTTTATACCAATCGTCAGTATTAATCTGTTAATAGAGGTCTATTCCTTGCATTTATACAGAAAACATGTGGAATATTTTGAAACTACATAGACTGTATTCAATTTGTTTAGGAAAATTTTAATTTTCTCATAGAAAATGTTCATTTGCAGAGCAAGAGAACCCTCTATTTTTGAAAAATTTCCACTGGAATGATTTACAGTCAGTCCAACTGTGGTACATTTTCGAAGTATTTTGTTCTGTATGGCAAAAGACTATTTCACACCTGTGATAGTCCTCCTACGAAGAGATATACCAATGTCTGTCTTGTAATTACATATAACATATCTGTAATGGTAATAAATAAGAAAGCTATTATTTAACAAGTTAATGTACAAATTTGTTCAGGAAAAGTCAAAAGCGAAGGACTGATTGCAGCTGTAGGATCTTTCTACTACTACAACCGCAGAATACAGTAATCCATCCATCCATCCATACATACATACATAGGCTACTTGGCTCCCAAACGCTAGGTGATACGTGCTGCAGAATTGGCTGGGTTCAAACCTCGCTCAGGTCGAAAATTGAAAAATGTAAAAATTATATTGCAATGATGACTGCAATATCCTAGTTTCAGTGCGATGTCAGGGACAGGACCCCTAAAACTAATGCTTGACAATAATAAAAACTACATACAAACATGCGAAAAGTTCAATTCTGAGCTTATGCCATGGCTTCTATCCATCTGTTGTCCATCAACTTTCCCTTTAAATGATTGCTTAGCTCTGAGCTGATTTCAATTATATCCGGTAAGAAACATCTGTAGGGCATAGCGATCCAAGTGTGTTCAAACCAAGCCAATTGGCAGTTCTAGCCGGCAGCCACTATAAATATAATTAATAGTCTGATATCACTGAAATATTTTGGGAAAGATCCTGTGACAGTAGGCTTCCACATATCAAACGAAATTGTGGGTGTAGGTGGTATGGTGGTTGTAGGGGATAGATACTATATGTGGTAGCTATGGGTATATAATTTTTCGGGTGGATGTAACTTACATTGTACGGTGAGTGGGTCAAGTGGGTGTAGTATTGGTGAATTTTCAAAAGGGCTTTGCCCCATCATGCCTCATCCCAACTGATCTACTGTAAGGTACAGTAGTGGTGCACCAAATTTTATGTAATAATAATAATAATAATAATAATAATAATAATCGTTATTTATTGAGGGTAGCACTTCAAGTACACGGCCTGATCTAGCAGAGGCACTCATTAACATATATACAAATGTATTTATTTATTTTATTTTTTAAATATAATTTATACATCTATGTACAGACAAGGAACGTAGGGAATGTATTTCTTATAATCATATAATATTCTGAATGTATTAAGAGTAATTTGAACAAAAGCTACTGATGCTTTCAACAGCAGCAAACTTCCAGTAAAATTAGCATTGATATATTCAGCATTGTAAAGTAAATTCCTTTCTTCTCTGCTGAAATGCTTTGGAAACAATGCAAGAAATAGAAATAACGATATTTTTATGTGCTAAAATATAGAAACTAATTCTCAATTTCGTAGACAAATACAGCTAAGCACATTATAACATACAATTATACGTACATACAGAAACAATAGATTTAGTAGAATTATTATCATTACCCACACCATCGAATGTCTTAACCCTTTAGTGACTAGCAAACGTTCTAGTTGCTCTGGAAACCAGATTTTGTGTTATTTTAGAGGGAGATAATTCTGGTAATTAAAAAAATGTTCGCCAAATTTCAAGCGTGCTAATGTCTCACCTTATTTCAAATTTCAAGCGAATCCATTACGGCTTTCTACAATTATGCTCAGGAAACTATTTTTTGTATTAAATTTCAGATTGAAAGGGGAGTTAACTCTTGTGAATATGGCCAGATTACGTGGAAACAGAATCTCAATCTGTCTTCTCACACGTGGTGTTGATGTACCAAACCTGACACAAATTCATGCAAGCATTCTACATTTATTCTCCTGAATGCAGATTTTTATGTTGTTTCAGGGGAGATAACTCTGGGGAATAAAGCCAGTTGTCCCCGAAACAAAATTCCAAGTGAATTATTTGCACAAACTATCCAGGCAACGAATTTTAATTAAATCTGCACAGGATTTCTAGAGTTAAACTAAAATAATACTATTTTCAATGAAATTTAAGTATTTAAGGGGAGATAACTCTAGCCAATATGGAAAGATTTCACTGAAATGCAATCCCAACCAATCTCTTGTGATAAGGTAGAGCTGTGACAAATTTCGTGTGAATCTGTGCAGCCATACTAAAGTTATGATTCTGAATAAAATTGAGGTTACGTTTTGGGATTTGCAGAAATGATTGAAATTCTATGGTCCAGGCTAAGGATGACCATATAATTAGGGTAAGTCTAGGAGAATGAATTTAAGGGTATTTTTGCAGCACCAATATCATAAGCTTTTAGAAATTATATAGCGTGGCTATGTTTCTATTCTTATTAAAAATCATCTAGCATGGCTACTTGTAGTGGAGGGTCGTGGCGGGTGTACTACACTAGTCAATATCTCACCATTATAAAGGGCCCTATTTTGAATGTTTGTAGAAGTTGATGCTGGGGGAGGTGCTGTAGATGTGCTAAGAATATTTGTACTGGTAATTGGTGTCGTGGGAAGCGGTACTGGCGTGGTGATGGCTGTCATAACTGTCATTGTGGAAGTTGTCGGTATCGTCGATGCTGTTGCTGGTTCGAGTGTGTTAAGAAATATGATGGGATGCAGGAGGGATGCTGCTGTGGCCACTGCTTGAGATGAGAGCTTCCGCATCTTCGTGGACTTCAACAACTGACTGGCTGTGGTGCGTGGAAGTGGAAGAATCTCTTGTACGTGTGCGATTCGTTTCCTCCTAGCATACAGGCGTTCTGGCATCGTGAATTTACGGATGACTGGATCTGTGAGTCTGCTATGCGGATGCGTTGTGAAGATGCTGGGCGTGGTGGCGATGGTGGCTGACTGCTCTGTGAGGCGGATCTCCTCGTCAATTATAAGACCACTAGAGTCGGTGTTCATGAAATGTTCTGTAAATCAATTTCTGTTGGCAACATGATTACCAGCGTTATGGGCCGGCCGATCACGGGTGTCGATGTTGCTGCAGGTGCAGATGCGGTGGCTGATGCTGGTCACTTGCAGATGGTGGATGGTGAGGGGACTGCAGGTGCTGCCAGACTGGAAACTGCAGGTGATGTGTGGATCTTCGCTGTCTTAGCTACCGGAGTGGATGACGTGGATGGTTGTGCCGTGGTGGTGGCTGCTGTGACGTAATGACTGAAGGTGTGTTGTGTTGCTGCTATGGTTGTGGGAGTTACTGAACGGTGATGTGTACTTTCGGGGTGCCGACGTGTAGTATGCTTCATTCTAGCCATCTTTTCAGTCAGGAGCACTACTAGTGGGAGCCTTGTCTCAAAACAGGTGGCCAGCACTTCAATGTTCTCAGTTTCTTCTCCGGGGGTCAAGGTTACTACTGTTTGTACTTTAATGCATGAGTTACCCCGTAGTGGGTTGCGGTGTAAAGAAACCGACAGTCTGCACAAAGAGCACACTGGAAAAGGTGATCTCTGTTAAAATGTAACGTCTGGTTGGAATTACGGGTGAAGGTGCGGGTACACTGATGTCCGTTGGGTTGAAGTGCGACACACGGAAACTTCTTCGTAGATGAAACTGGCACCAACTCCTCCGATATATCAGACAAGGCCAAGTCCTCGTGAAGAGATATCTTATTCCCGCATGATAATTGGGGTGCGGGTAGCCTAACCTATTTCTAACTCCCTATCTCCTCATAAAACCTTCCAGGCCTAGTAATTAATAGTAATGAAATAATAAATAAGAATATTTGAACAGCAGAATTTGGTTTTCGACAGCAAAGAATCATAATACTATTTGTTCTTCCCTTGTGTCGAGTTTTGACGGGAAGATGAAGTTCCAGTGCACGATTCCCCTTTTTAGATGATTTGGTGACGTCACATGTGGGCGGATGACCATACCCGAAAGTTTGAGGGTGATTCGGCGACGCCCTACATGGAAAGTTTTAATTTATGTATTCCTGGAGTCAGATGAATTATTCCTCCCGTATAAAGGTAGAACTTTTAATTATAGGAAAAATGGTCTATCGATTTCGTCTTCATTCCATGGGAAATTAATTCTCTGATTAACGTAAAAACTCGGAACTACTTATTCCTGTGGAAGCTCACCTCTTAATTAGAGTGATGTGGTTTTACAGATTGGATGCTTATAAACTTGCCTCTCTTAATTTCAGGCTGGAGTGCCCGATGGGTATGTGAGAGCATGGTGACGTCAGCAGCAATTTCCCCGACTCACCCCTCTTGATTTCTCCATCACGCTGTGGTAGTCACGTATTTGGGCGCCTCTTTTGTTTAAAGCCTTTGATACAATTTACTGGAAATAGCAGTAAAATTTACGTGTCTCTTGAAAACACGTGGTTGATCAGAAACTTTGATATTGTTTACGTTAATGAAGGGCATAGCTGCTGATAAATATTCGTCGCTGGTGCGAAAGATAGAAATATATGTTTTAACCTCTGTTCCTTAAAACAGCGTCCCTATATTGCGCAAGTTTTTATACATGCGTCTTGCTTGTCTGTAGATAGGTAATTCTCAGCCGGTGTTGATTTAAGGCTGGAATGCAGGTAAGAGAATTTTTTTAATTTTCCCTGATAGTATACTGTCACGGTTTTGATGCCGCTTTATCGACCCGTGCGCTAATGATCTGTATACATGGTAGAACGATGTTGTTTTTAATCAAAATAACGACACTAAAACTGTAAGTAATTTAGTGTGTGGTTTAAATGGTCCCATGTCTTGCGGGAAAATCAAGTTACTGATCCCGCCAAGCTGGGCCACATTTCCTGAGCGGGTGGGCTGCCAAGCATCCGCCTCTATGGGTATGACTAGCCTCATCCCTAACCTGACCAGACACATTTACACTACAGTTCGGAAATAATGCATGCACACAGTTTACATTTTACGATACTGTTGTATGGAGATTGTGAATACAGTCAACCTGAGTGCCTGTGTTTCTGTGATGATGGTGAATTTGATTGATACGCGTGGTTGGTTATTTGTGGATGAGTCTTGCGCTGTGGTGAAAATGCGACATTTTTAATACAGTAAAAAGGGGGTTTGCTGCGGTGCGGTGTCAACATTATCGGACCTGATGGTATTTCGCTCTGTAATGGCCGAGCCCGTTGGGCGGGACAGAGCTACTTTAGAGCACAGATGACGACCAAGGGTGCTGTCATTACTGTGATCAATCCATTATTGAATTCAACTTTTCGGTAGCAAAATCCTACCCGTGACTGATGACAGACTGCGGGCAGTTTGACTGTTATTACGTGTAAATGATGTGTAGTATTTTTAGCTGCTTCCATATGACGTTTCCAGTGGGGGAACGTGGGTGGGGGTTGGGGTGGGGGTGGGGAAGGTTGGAGAGATTTTTCCTCCATAGTACATACTGTAGATGGCTGTGGTGTATTCCTTCTATCCGTATGATTGGTTTCCCCACAACTGGGCAAAAGGTGTTTGCGGGAGAATGTTAGCTGGTGTTGATGACGATCATGTCTTGTTGTCTGGAGATCCGGACTGCTGTATGATGCTGATGTAGTGTGAGGTGGGCGTATTCCGGGTTTCCACGCTGGTGAATGCCGAGTCTGTTGTTGTTGTTGCGGGAGATCGGGTTTGCTGGGTGTAATAAACCTCCCGCATCTATGCGGATGGGAATGGTGCAGAAATTTATGTCTCTAACTTTTTTGAATTAAAAAGGCTAGGTGCGGGTAAACTATGTGGTTGCCAATGATGAAGGTCTCTGTTACTCTAGCATAACAGAGCATGTATGTGATATGCGTGCAACGATGAGTTGATGTATTCAGTCCTGAATGTGCTTTGTATGTGATTGGCGCTCCGTCTGTGGTGTGATGTTCTGACTGCTCATGGGTGAATGGATGGACCGTATGGATAGGGTGGTCCTTGGAAATGGGAGAGTGGTCATCTCCCATTACACGATGGTTGGTACCCTGTCATAGTTTTTAGGTATCAGGAAAATTCGAGCCGAGTGTCTGATGAACAGGCTGCTTCCCTGCCCACCATGGGGGATTTGATTGGTCGATGCTGTGCGGGATGCTACCTCCTCTGTAACGGCAGTCTCTCTCATATCTGAAGATGGTCAACAGACAATTAGTGGAGTGTGAAGTGGATTGGGCCGGTGATGTCTGATCTTGGTGTATAGATGAGAGACGCGAGTTGGATCTTGGGCGGTGGTGGGACTATGGATATGGGTATTTCTTGGACAGAACGTGGTCTCGCGATTTCGGGTCATGGTTGGGTACACCTTTTTGTACGGTTCTGCTGTTCCAGAAATGCCAAGGCCTCATCTGGCCTCTTCACTTCCATGCTATTCATTACATGTTCCACCCCACAGGAGGCATGGCTTGGATCTACCTCAGCCTCCGCTTGTGGTAACTCTATAAGGGGGAGGGCATATAGCATGAAGTGGGTGGGAATGGGGAGAGGTCGGTGGAACAACTTTTCCATCCGTCCCCTTAGACAAAACAAACGAGACAGTCCCGTGCTGAGGAGAGAGAGGGCGAGTACGTATCTCGTCATCGTCCCCAGTGTCAGCCGCTTGTTCACTGGACTTCTGGCTTGGTGGAAGAAGGGTCGAACTGGCAACACGGTGCTCTGCGCTAACATTGGGAATACTAGTTTCCGTATAAACTTCTGTCTGGGTACCTGTGTCATGGGGAACGCCCAGCCCGAGCTCTGGTGCAGGGTAGTCGCTGACACAGGGTTTTAGCCAATCGATGTGGATGACTGAGGTCAGGCCATCCGAAGTACGGATATGGTAGGTTACGTCCAACGTCTTACCTACTACCACATAGGAGCCTTTCCACTGGTAACTCAGTTTACTTGGCACATTTGCAGATCATCAGGAATCGTGAACACAAACTGCTTCATATGGATCTCCATACACCCTCCGGTCGTGCCACGTCTTTTTCCGCCAGTGTGCTGTGGATAATGTTGCTCTCACTAACTCATTGGGTCAGTTCTATCCGCTGCCGCATGAGTTTAACATAGAGAGAAGGTATGGCATGTCCAGGTCCAAGGGCAAGGCTAATTCACGGCCTAACAGTAACCGAGCCGGGGTATATCCCATGCTGGCATGTACTGAAATGAGGTAAGCTATGAGCACATATGGGAGTCGTAGATCCCAATCGCTACAATCAAGGCGTGTTTCCTTCGCCAGCATCTCCGCTAGGGTGCGGTTGAATCTTTCGACCATATCGTCACCCCTAGGGTGATATGGCATGGTTCTTGTTTTGACAGTATGAAACAATTTGCAGAGCTCGGCAATCAGCTGGCTCTCAAAATTACTTCCTTGATTAGTGTAGCTCATAGGGCATACCGAAATGGCAGAATACATTGCTTACCAGGACCTCCGCTACTGTGGACACCTCCTGGTCCGGTAAAGCAAATGTAAAGTAATCTTGTAAAACAAGGATGTACTTACTTATTTCCTTCATCCATCATAGTTATGGGTCCGAGCACGTCAATAGCCACTCGCTCCCACGGTGCACCAACTATTTTAATTTGATGCTAAATAGTATTAGTAAAATAGAAAACCTAATACTATACACCCTTTTTTGGCTTTTCCGGTGTGAGGCCTGTCTCTGCCACGGGGCGTCGCCCAGCACCTCACATGGGAATGCAGCCTAGGCTTGGTGCTGTTCCCGCATATGTGTACAAGACTAAGGACTATGCCTATAAGAAGTAAAATCAAAGTGTAGGACAGTTAGTCCCATATGAGACCCCAGCTCATAAAAACATGATCAAGGATCGAGAACCATGCTCAAGCAACATGATTGAGAAACATAGTCCACGATCTTTCCATGTGATGCTCTTCTCACGCATATACCCTCCTGATTCCAAAAGAATCACTTTTCATGATCTTTGATCATGGGAGGCATGGCTCGCAATACGAACGCTTACCATGGCCTGACTGTACATTGAGCCATCTTGACCACACAGATGAACTAACATGACCAAGACGACTGGCCGGCGACCCAGTTGATAGTGATCACGATCTGAGCGCATGCCCAGGGGCAGCCAATGGTCTGATCCGTATCTATCCTCCAACAGTATGCGAGCCTTGACCATTTTCATCGGCCTTGCCTGCAGGGCCCGTCCAGCATACCACACGAAAATCTGCAGAGTCTAGTCCTGGGTATGGACTGTCATCCACGCACCATGCATGTCCACTTACAGGGTTCACAGGGTGAACCAAAAATCTCAGCAGCCCGAACAATACACCGACTAGACGGTACCACAGGAGGTTGTTATTTCATCCTTTGTTAGACATGGAGGCCTTCAGTATCTCCTCCGCACTACATGCATCTTGTTGGTTTACATGTCTCCAGACGCCTCGTGAGCCCACTGCCGCCTGTTGGCGGTACCCTTCTGGGAGCCTACGCCTCTCGGTACTGCCCTGATGCGGATCCATATACAGGCGTGTGTCTATAGACTGGTGGTGGCGTACTATGCAGAAGACGTGGACGTTCTTCGAGCTATGGTGGTGGGTGTTCCTCATATGGTGGCGGTGCAGAAGGCTGATGCTCGTGATGTGTGTGGTGTGTTGATTGACTGATGTAGTGCTGGAATGGAGGTACTGATCCCTCCGCTTCTCGTCGTCCCACATTCTGAAAATAAGGTGATGCATTTACAGCGGGAGACAAGAGATATGGTACATGATCATCCGGCCATGAGCCTCCTACTGATGACACGGGTGAATGATAAGACTGTAAAGGGTTATGATAATGCCCCTGTAGGGGTCTTTGTCGAGATCATCTGTGGTCCGGCCCTGTTGATATTGGCCTATTGTGGATGTCTGATAATGTAAAGAAGTATGTTCCCGCTTGTGAGGCATCACGGAAGGTCCGCTCCCTCCAGTTGTAGTTGTAGTGTGAATTGTCCTGCATCTGGTGAATTTAGCACATAGTCGGTGAGCACGCGAGTACCACGTCCATCGTACGAAGTGACCTCTAGATCGAGGGACTGTCTGTGGATGGTGAATTAACCTCAACTGAAGGGTGTTGGAGTGAGTTCGCTTCTTGTTCTTCGAGCCCCACATCGGGTGCCACTTCTAGCTCACTGGGTTCCGTTGGGTCATTCTGGCACGAATCGCTCAGTCGTCGCACCACACGTGTATGACGAATCAGGGGGCTGGCTAGCTCCAAGTCTTGGGGTTCCGGATCCTGTGTGATGTTGCTCCACGAAGTACATAGACTGGCTCCTAAGGCCGGTGGAACTCATTCATTTTGGTGGGGCCGTGCGACCATTGCCGCTGAGATTGAACTGCATGGTATCAGCCCAGCTATTGGTGTCACGGGTATGTCTTTCCATGTTAATTTAAAACTATGCAGAATAAATTATATAGAAAAAGAAGTAACTATTTGTCAAACAAGGTTGATCGTTTAACAGTTTATGAGCATATAATAATAATACATAAAGTAGAGCTAGCTGGTGTACTTTGCACGTGGGGTCGCCGGAGGTACCACACAGATTCGTAAATCCGCAGAGGTATCTCCACAAGGGAATCATCCACACAACGAGGTCACTATTTAACTTAACATAAGCTATTATACCTTTATTATACAAGTAAAGAGATTCCTAATGTTGCGAGAGGGAAATGCCTTGCGCGGGCCTCCGTCACCTAGTTGACTTCCTATTGGTGCGAGAGGTAGTAGCCTCGCACGGGCCTCCAACCAGGATATCTCGCTTATGCGAGAAGCAAATGCCTCGCGTGAGCCTCCATCACAGAAAAATGCATTCGACGCTGAACCGGAGGAAAAGAGCTGGCAAAAAGGGCCACTCTTTTGTTAAAAAAATATGCCATGGAAAAAGACCATCCTAGTGAAAATATAATTAACGTGATGCATACTGGTTTACGAGAAGACAGGGCGAGCGATTCCCGAAAGATTCACAAGTCCCCGTCTTATGTTATTCTAAGCTACTGTATTGGTGGATGCCGCTTTATTTATGCGGGCCTTCTGTTTTTCCTAACCTACCATTTAAGTGTTCGAAACAATTGCTAGTTCAGGCCACAAGTGGCAGAGATTCCTACCTATCATTAGATATGACCATCCAACGGGCGCAGATGCCCCGCTTCCCCTAGGTTGCCTTGGAAAGCCTCTACTTCCATGGATAGCAGCAGACATGTTACTTCCCAGCACATCTGAACTGGGCGAGATTCCAGATGCCCTGCTCCGTAACCACATAAAACATCACTGGATGATGGCTACATTTTACACAAGCAAGTTTTAGGACTGACATATCATTACAGTGGGGGTAGAGAGACGAATATCCACCGCTAGTGTCCTTCCTATGTGGGCGTGGCAGATTCCAAGCTCTTGCCCAAACACTACAATGAGTTGGGTGGAGAGGCACGTCTCGTCCGTCACCAGTCCTATGGATCTAACTATTGACCTGGCATTAGGTTTAATTTCCAACATACCCAATATGCACTGCGGTCCGGGAATAAAATATCATCCTAATAATAATAATAACTACATGTTTTCGCAATACTTTCCTTCTTTGGCAAAGTGTCTAACTAATCAGTATCCGAGAATATAGGAGGGATGTATGTGAACCCGCACTTTGGCCATCACCACTCTAAAACCTCCGATAGTTTCCCAGTGTCAGATCAGTCCAACGAGCTGGTGGGGTTATCCAAACAATTAAAAAGCCTGACGGCTTGGTTGATCGTGGGAAGATACAATAACTTAATAAATGTGAGGCCCTATAGGTATTTGGCAAATTTTACACAACCTTGCCGGAGTGTGGAGCTAGATTACCACAACAGCCAGAAAAGATGCGTACACTATATGTCTCCTAATGTGGAAATTGTCCCTAGCCATTATTAACCTATCCTATTCAGCTGAGTAGCAAGGTTAGTCGGTAGCATGCCATGCTCACATATTTAGAGCACTGAATGGCTAACTGCCATATACATAACTAACCATTACAATAGAACAATTTCACAGTTTTACAGAATGATTTAAATGAGGTAGTATGTGTATTAAGGTCAATAACCTATAACGGTGAGGTTAGTCAAGGCACCCACGGCAAACATGGATAATATTAACAATAACAAAGAAACCATGAATTGCGGTCCTAAGACAAGTACGGTACATGTTAGTCATCAGTACCCTTTAGGGACGAGAATTATGAGAATGAAATATGTTAAGTATAGTTACTTGAGTACCTAGTAGTGACTTGGATGGGACAGGCTACTATGTTCCTGAAATTGCGGCGCTACATACACGTAGCGTGAGTCGACACATTCCCTGAGGAGATAAGGTTTCCGCATGCAGCTCTCCGCAGCTGGTTTCCGTAAATGGGTCTCTGCATGCTAACTCCACGATGATACGGTAAGAACACGGAATGGTAACACAGAGCAATGAAGTAATGTCTACTAGATCATCTCTATAACTAAATCAGGGTTACTTAATGTAATTAATGCATGTACATAGAGAAGCACACGGTGTGGGGTCTACTCGACTGTGGTCAAAGGTTACAAAGGTGGCCACATGACATGCAGTGCAGTGGTTGAAGTCCACTTTCGAGTGGTCAGCAGATCCGGCGAGTCATCCACCAAGAAACATCGCTACTCTACATTATGTAGAATTTACATAATGGGTCACAAGGACCCTCCCGCAGAAAGTTCCGCTTATAGGTATTCGAAAATGGGAAGCATAACTTTAGTTCGTTATTGCGCTCCCAGATGGGCGTCCAGAAGCATCCAAAATTACATATATGCGGGTTAGCTGAGAACTGCTTTTACGTGTGGTTGATCTGAAAGCAGATATGGAACCGCAGGGGATGGGTTCTATCTTTCTTATCCGCAGGTATTCCGGCCCTCTCGTCTCGTCCACACCTCCAGTCAGTTCTCGACTCTCGGCCTCCACGCCGACGATGCTCCTGATATTAGAATTTCACCCCCTTTTAATACTTGCTGGGACGGCAGAGCTGGCCGTTTCAACCAACCAGAGATATCTGTACCAACCAATCAGCGTGCTAGAATACTGTGACTTATACACCCATAACTGTATTACGATATGTATAGATAAATGAAGTGACGTAGTAGGTCACGTGTACACAAATCACTGTGTATTTTGCTATGTACATATACGCTATTATGACGTTATAGCAATATTCAAAGTATATTTTGACTGGGAGCTTCGATGATAACTCGGCCATTTCTGGACCGATTTTAAAATGGTTTGCAGTTTTGAAAAGCCCGTCAAATTCTGCTCTTGGATAATGCCAAGAACGACGAAAATAAATGAATTATGGATATTTACAAGTACCAACTCGGTACACTATAGGCACACACACGCTCCCAATCTAGACACACGTGTTGTCGAGGAAGCGTCAGAGTGGGCGCAATGCACACCACACGTAAATGAACTTTTCATGACGAAATGCCTCTCGCATAGGCCCATACACGCTTATTGCTCTACCGGGGGGGGGGGGGGGGCGGCTTTTGGGAACGAATCCAGTATAGGGTATATAGGGACGCTGTTCTAAGGGACACACATTTAGAAAGCAATATTTCTGCGTTCCACATCCATTATCCATTAGTCAGCAACATTAAATAACAACGCATAAACAAAATCTCATAAGTCTCCAATTAACCACGTGCTTTCAAATCAAGAATCATGTGATCAACAACACTGTTTTCCAATAAATTAGATCAACAACTATAAAGAAACAAGTGCAAATATTGATGCAATGCATTAAAGAGAAGAGCCTGGTTCCACTTTATTTATAAGTTCACAATCAAAACTGATATAACATCAACAAATGTGTAGCATATAATATTTAGTCAACGTGGGTGGTTCTATTAAATTTAGTCAATGAGGATAACAAGCCCATTCTATATCTATAATATTCTCTATCTATATTTGTGAAACTGTGTGCTGGGTTGGGTTGGTATACAATAAAAGCTGACAATGAATGGTTTTAGGCGAGCCGTGTTCATCAAGTTGATTGTCTGTATGGAAATTAGTAACATTTGTAAACGTAGAATAGCTATTTGTGATAATTCAGTTCCAGGAACTTTCCAGAAGCTATAGCTCCACGGTTATCAATTTTGTAAAATTAAAAAGCCTCAGGTTTATTTGATCTAAATCAGATTTATTTGATTTAAACCAGATTTGTTTCATTTTATTTTTTTTTCAAATTGTGAAAATCGTATTTCCGCAACAGATGCACATGTAATGATGACATTGTGTATTGAATGATTGCTTCACTAAACAGGCTTCCCAACGTCTACTTAAATTTAATTAACTAAGTAGTGGGACTAATAATTCCATTACAATTTTAAGCATTTTCTAATTGCATCTACGTAGGCTTGCAGGACTTTTGCTTTGAAACATCGCAGCGATTTTATATTAAAAATATTGTGTTTTCGATTGAATCGTAGGTCCAAATTCCCAAAAGCATAAACCAGTGTAATGTGACAAGTCACAAAACTTGGGCTAGGAATTGTCAAAGAGATGATGAAACGGCCACCGTCGGTCGAGTTTTGTACACAACTACCCAGGTAGTAATATTAGTATATTGTATATTATGTTGGATTATGGAAATAAATAATCGATTATGATGTCTGGAAAATAATCAATTTAATTAGATAATCAATTTTTTATTCTTGAAACTGTGGTTATAACAACTGTGCTGTGCCGTGAGGGGGTGGGGGAGAGAGAGAGAGAAATAATAATTAATAAATAATTAAAAAACAACTAAATAAATAAATTGCTAAAAAAATGATTTTATAGAAAAATAACAGAATACACAATTTCGTAAATTGGGTCATAGTTTGTTTTAGATGACCTCAACTAAGTAGGCCTATGAAATGACCGCAAGACGCTCCAAAATTCGACGGAACAGTACCCAATTCAGATTTTAAACAAACAGGAAATCTTTGATAATTTTCAAATCTTTCCTCAATTACATCATAAAAATCGTGAATTTAAAAATAAATCGAACTTCACCATTAAATAAAAAAGTCGTCCAAATTCAGCTTACTGTTTATGATGTTTATAAAGCCACATTGTTCCTGTATATATCCACTTCAGAAGCACATGCATTCATGCATCCCTTAACAAATGACTGCATCGGTGCTCCCGGAGAACCACTTGAAGACCTGCGCTACATTACATTAGTAAGCCCAACTAGGCAGTTTTCTCATAGAAACTGATTTTCAAAATATTTGCTTGGTCGCCCTATTGGATTTTGCATTTATGCTAATTTTGATAGAGATCCTGCCATGTCCCAACGACCGATAAAAGACCAATCCCAATGGATTTCCATCAACCATTCAAAGCTACAGAGAGTTATACCACAGCAAGTGATTTTCAGGTTGGAATGTATGGCAGACATATTGGATTTCAGCAAATGTTGAGAGACTTTCACCATAGATTTTCACGGTTTTTAATAATTTAATCAAATCTAGCAGTGGTATTATATTGAAAACAATATTCAAGGTGGATATTTTGGATTTTATATCCATCCACAGTAGGCCTATTTATATTTTGCAGTACAATTTTGCTGTAACTGGTTTAAATTGCAATGACTTTCATGGCTTTAGATTTACGTTATTTTGGCTCACTAACTATCAGGCCCAGGATCCATCATTGCCCCTTGAGGCTAGAGAGTTTTGAAATCTGAGAGATAGATTTTGAGCCATTTTGGTTTTAATAGCGCCTTAAGATCACCAAATGGCCATCAAATGGCACAGCATCAATCTCTGGGTATTGATTGATTGTAAAATAATTGTTTACTGTTCATAGCCGGCAGTAGGATATTAAATTTGGCTCGCTAATCTGAGGGAATTCATTTAGGTATGACTTTTAAAGTCGCAGATAACAGATAATGGGTAATCTAAAGCATTGCCGCTAGACTTGCACATCAATTGATTTTGGTATGAAATGTATCTTAGTAGATTATGGCTAGATGACAGTCTGGCACGTTGGATAAATAGTCTCAATAATAACTTACAATCTTATTATTAGATAATCTTGTAATTTTACTAAGACAGACAAATGAGCAAAGTGTAAGATGTTGTATGTTGAACTTGTAGATTGATACATCAAATGTAATTGGCCAGATTAGCAACATGATACGTGTTGGATATCGCATACACTAATATGTATGACATATATATACATTTTAAAATAATTTATAAAATGCTATAGAAAATAGAGATTCCTATAAATTTGGAAAGCTTTCTGGTATGTTCCCAATATTCTGACTTACATCAATTGTAAAATAAGATTTAGGTGTACGTGTTCCAAATAAGGCTACCTGTAGGTATGAGAACAATTCCAATCTATAATGCTTATAAGTACTATTATAAAGCTGCCAGCAGCCAAACTATTTAAAAGAAAAGCAGTGCAACGATTCAGCTACATTTCGAATGGTTACAATTTAATCCATTGAATAAGTCGTATGTAAAACGATAGTTTACGGAAAAACAAAGCACATTTCACATGTTTGAAGAATAAAGGCATTATTAAAACCTTTAATGGCTAAATTTGGTCAAGAAAATCAAAATAGTTGCTTATTGAATATCCATTTGCAGGCCAACTTTTGAAAATTTACCACTGTACTAACTGACCCTTTTATCGAGCCAGCTATGTCAGCATAACTTTACAAATATAACCTTCGACATGAAAGGGTAAATAGGCTTATTTCTTGTGTGGTATTAAAAAGAAGGAAACAGACCGGTTGTTTACAATGTTGTAAAATTTGTTTTATTCACTCAAAAATTAACTTCGGGATGATATATAATAATGTTCGTGTTCGTATGTACTTACGTATGTAGTTTTTTTTATTATTGCCAAGCATTAGTTCTAGGAACCTTGTCATTGACGACCCACTGGCACTAGGATATAGCACAGTCGTCATTGGAATGAAATTTTTACATTTTTACATTTTCGACCTCAGTAAGGTTCGAACCCAGCCTGTTCTACTGCACCTATTTGCCTAGCGTTTGGGAGGCGAGTAGTCTACCGACTGGCCCACCATCCAGAAGACAGAATCTTCTTTCACCAGACCAGCTTTCAAATACCCGACTCACAACCACACGAATTGACTGGAACTGATAGTGTGCATTCCAGACTTGCCATATCTCTAGGCACTCGCATGTATGTAGTTTTTTATTATTGTTAAGCATTAGTTCTAGGATCCCTGTCATTGACGACACACTGGCACTAGGATATAGCACAGTCATGTGTTTGTTGCCAACAGATTTTGTTAATCATCCAGCATTTGATTGGCTGGTTCTCCATAGCAGATAATATATTTCTGGCTCAAAGTTTGGAATATATCTGTGGAATATTTGTACGTTTTCTTTGCTCAACTAACATTTAAAACTTGGCTACTCCCTCGTATAAGGGGGAATTTGACCCCCACCCCATGATACATGGTACAGGAGTGGAGTAAATTTATTTAAATACTGAGGACGGCTGCTTTCTCGGAGAGAAACAGCTTAGAGTAACTTAATTTGCAAAATATATACCATGGTGTTAAAGGATTCCTAAAGAAAGATTAACAATGGATGAGTTAAATGATACTTAAATGTTTAAATCAAGACCTTTCATAACTTATACAATAATTAAATATTTAAATAAATGTTCATATACTGTTTCTCGAGCAAATTTTATGATAATAATATATTCTAACTATTCGAAATACCAGTTTTACATGAAGCTATATAGCATACATATAATGTCAATGATTACCAGCCATTGTGACTTTTATAATAATGTAGAATTGGATGAGTGACAAGAAGGGATATTAAATTGAAGAATATTTTGTCTTTAGGGAGCAACATCTGGCAGTCACTATAATTCCAAAATGTTTGTATGCTATAAATAATAAATGGATCAATGACCATAATGTTCAGCTGGATGCTGAAATGAAAATATATCTTGAGTAAAAATAAATTGTTAAAAATAGCCAAGAAACAAAAACTAAATCAGAAATGGCCAATCAAATATCTAGGAGACTCATAGCTTATGTTCATATTACCAGATTGAAATTGACATAACTTAAAAATTTGCTTTAATCCATTAACAAATGGTGAAACATGGAGTTAAGTAATTTAATTTGGAAATAAACCTGGTAATCTTTTTCTCTTAAGATAATCTCTAATAATAGGAAATGCACTAAAATTCTAAATACACGCTGTAGAAATTTGATTTTGACATATGTAAGCTCATAAGCCACTGAGTAAGAAACATAACTCATTGCATTGCCTCCATTCCAATTATGGTCAAAATATTACATAGTACGCTTTATTTTGTTTTGGAAACATGTTAAGTTATTACCCAGCTGTACAGTAATACTTTTTGAAATTCATCAATGGCATGACAGACTTCAATCAACAAATTCTTTAAGGTCTTCGCTCAGATTGTAAATGGCAAAGGCTGACTTGGCCATTAAAAGACTAAACTATATTGTATCATTATGGTGAAGCCATATTAGTTAACACAACATTTACTAGCATCATGAAATACGTATGTGCCATATTCTGTATTTCGTATACCAACAATGCGTAACACAACTCATTGTAAAGTTATCCAGGGAAACAATTTCCCTTTGTTTTCAGATAAAATAATTTACCTTAATTAGGATATCTTTGACTTTGACCTTTTGTTCCGAAATGAAAAGGGTTCTTAAGGTACACCAAGAGACAATCTCCGACTCAAGTTTGTTGACAACACATTCTGTATAAGATTCGATTAAAGGGTTGCTCCAAAATAGAGGAGGGTCTGGGAAGGGGTCCTTTCCACAGCGGATACTCATTCACCACGGACGATTTGATAAGAGATGTTCTGAGAAGCATAGCATTTTGTTTCCTACACTATGATGGATAATTCACAAGGAAATATAGACAGTTTTTACGCAAATATAGGAATAGTAAAAGAGATTAGAAAAATACTGGAAATATAGTATGCTTTACTTGTAACCCTGCCAAAAAACTTAAAAGCATGTTGAGCCATCAAGTTACTCAATAGCTATAAATATGATGGAATGTGCCACTTAGGTAATAGCTTTTCATGTTGGTACAATACTGCAGAAAAGCTTCCTGCGGCATAACTCTGCTCTTTGTCATCGAATCAGCCCCTTTGGATAATTCAAATAACAGATGCATATATGGGCATTGTGACACGATTTGGTATAAATTGCACAAAAGTTGGGTGAACACGCTGACAATAATTTGCCATTGATTCCAATGGCAAATTTGACCATTGGCCTGTATTATCTGGAACCTAGGTCAGACGGACCAGGTGCATTCTTTAGTGATTTCCAGAGAATTTTTGGCAATCCAAGTTGACCACCGATAAGGTTACCAATAGCACAATAAAATCCATTGACCCAAATTTGGTTAAAATCAGATCATTGATTAAGAAGTAACTAGCATATTAAGGCAAAGATTTGAGGGACAATTGAAGAACTATCTTTCCTCATTGTATCCCATACTGTGGAAAATCTCAGACTCTAATAACTCTAATAACCGAATCAGCTTTATTTTAGCAATGCATAAATTAGAAGTTAATATGACCATTATGGCACCACGTTTGTTTCAATCCATCCAGAAATAACAAGACATGCCGCTTGTTTATGGTGGACGAACAGATGTCTGGGTGCCAGGTTAAGTGTGATTGCTACAGCTTAGTCAGCTGACATGGCTGAGCTCGCAATGCATATCAGTAAACCGATGGATACTCACCAAAGGCATACCTCGCAGGGAAAGCCATAAAATTATGGCCCGGGAAAATGCATAGTAGGTAAACGGACACATCACCAGACTATCCTAATTTTAATACCTGCATGATCACATCTCAGTAATGTATGTATAATACACATTAAACCCTACACATGGCAACTTTATCAGTGTGGAAATAAACCAATCTGACACCGCTAATTTCTGTACATGTCCAAATCTCCACAGTTCTAATACTGAACTAAATTGTTGCAAATTTTTTAACCCTTCTCAGCCATAAATGCCTGTCACCTCAGAACCAAGTATTGACGTAATCAATGACACAATTGTTTCTCCCACCTTAACAATATTATTATTTTAAACCACACATTATCACCAGTATCCATATATTAACTAATATCCAATGCAACTTATCTTGGCTTTTGGGAAGAGTAGTGTGGTATTTGCGAGTTATTCTACTTTGTCAAGACTGCTGGTACCCCTCATATGGGAGGGGAAAAGGAACTGTAAGTGAGATCTGAGGGGAGTTGACGCGAGCATGAGTGAGGATGTAGAGATAGGGATATAAGTTGGTAGGCCAGCAGGCATGTGGAGAATACTTATACCATGAGAACTGTTGCTATATAAGAATCATTGTGTTTGTAACATTTCACCTGTCTCTTAAAAGCAACCTGTTTGTGAATCAGAAACGTTTCACCTGTCTATAAGAACCAGCGCGTTTGTGCACCACTAACATTTTACCACCGTGTTTGTGAACCAGTATCATTTCTACCTGTCTATTAGAACCAACGTGTTTGCGAACCAGTAACATTTCACCTGTATTTAAGGACCACCGTGTTTGGGAACCAGTAACATTTACCTGTACCTAAGAGCCACTGAGTTGGAGGACCATAACAGAGCACCACATCTTCGTGAGGATTGTGGGCTCTCTATTGTCACAAATTGGACTACACGTTTACTACGTCACATCGGGTCTTATGTTCTACTTCCAATTGGATTACTGTGTATTAAGCCATACTGTGCCGTATGTTTTGTGTTCCATTGGATTAGGCGTTTATTATGTTACATCGAGTTATATGTTCCGCTTTCAATTGGATTATGTGTTTATTAAACCACACTGTGTGCCAAGTGCTAGTTCCATTTGGATTACTGTATTAGTGCTTATTTCTACGCATGATCACATCTCAGTAATGTATGTATAATGTATTATATACCACCTTCGTTTCATATTGTTCTGGTAAAAACAGTGGCTTTCCATTCACACATCATACATGCACACACATTCTATTGCATAATACTTACTCTTGAATAAATTCTCAATACCCTTTAAATAAGTATTGTTTCGTGGTCTATCAGCAACTCGTGATCAACTCATATTGATCATATAGCAGATATATTCATGTTAGTGGATATTTGAACTCTGGAGTCAACCCAAATCTTAGGACTGTAAATCGTTGGTGAATCTTCCCTTAGATACATGCCTGGGTTATTGATGTTTGATCACATGAAATAATCATGGTCATTTTTGCTGTGTGCAGATAGGGGCTCGTGAGCTGTATTTAACATTTGTATGTGAAAGGGTCAAAGAGATAGATCAGCTCAGTGAGAGAGAGAGAGAGAGAGAGAGAGAGAGAGAGAGCGATCGAGAGAGAGAGAGAGAGAGAGCGATCGAGAGAGAGAGAGCGAGCGAGAGAGAGAGCGAGCGAGAGAGATAGAGAGAGATCCTGAGAGGGGTGGGTTACATATAGCTTAGTTAATGGTTGGCGCAAAAATTGATAGTGTTCTTCGGACCACCAATGATAAGCTGCCATACCAGATTCGCAACGATCCCTTCAATAGAACTTGAGTTATCATCTGGAAACGCATATTACATAATTAATATGGTCACCATGACCTTTGACCGTTTGACGCCAAAATCGATAGTGTTCTTCAGACCAGCAAGGACAAGCTCCCACAGCAGATTGGCATTGAATGATCCCTTCAATGAACGGATGGACGGACAAACAATTATATATTTATATGGGGGCATGATAAGACATCACTATTACTGTGTTATGAAATCTGCTTAAATAAAAAAAAAATGGTTTGTCTGAAAGTTGTTAGAAAGACTCTAATTGTAAAATTACAAATTAATCAGATTCAGTTGTTAGATCCAAGGCTAACAATGGCGCCTTAAAGATTATGATAGAGATCACTGCCCATATAGCTAAATAATGCTTTGACCTGTGAAAATGAGTATTTTGGATAGTGAATGTTCTTGAATGAGATCCACAAATGATCAGAGACCTGTGTACAAACATTATCACATAATCTATAATTACCATTTCATAGCATGAGAATGGACGGCCACCCATATAAGAAGGGTACAATATTAAATCATGACCGAGTTGTTAAAAGCACATCCAATATTAACTCTGTTTGGCATCTTACATAATCCAGACATAGCATAATACTTAAGTAGAGCCTTTGGCTCAACTCATTTGGCAATAAATACTTATCCATGTTCATTCTGACCTACTTGGCTAAGCTCCATGGGAGCCAATTAAGACTTTTTTTTAGCTCAATTCTTTATATTAATGCTCAAATTTGTTCAAGAATATTTTGCTTTTCTCATAGAAAATGTTAATTTGCAGACCAAGAGATGATTTTTTGACAAATTTGCCACTGGAATGACTGGCTCAGTTATCGAGCCATTCATTCCAGTAGTAAATTGTCAAAATTAACCTCCTTGCCATTCATTGGTCTGCAAATGAACATTTCTCAAAATCCCTGCAAAAGCTATTTTCGCCGACATGAGTGTTAAATGGATTATTGGTCAGGATTAGTCAACTTAACCCTTTAATGGCCAAGATTGGTCAAGAAAATTTGCTCACTGAACGTCTTTCAGCCCAACAAGATTATTTTTAGAAATCATCACAAGATTAATTGATTGGCTGGCTTACCAACTTATCCAGCTATTCCAGTGGTGGTCAATTTTCAAAAACGGGTTTCTCTTGGCCAGTAAATAGACGTTCTTCATACTATATAGTGAACAGGATTCATCGACCTGCAGAGTGAAACTCTATACATTGTCCATAACTAATTTATCAATTTTCAGACCATGCTATATAGTGAACAGGATTCATAGACCTGCAGAATGAAATTCTATACATTGTCCATAACTAATTTATCAATTTTCAGACCATGCTATATAGTGAACAGGATTCATAGACCTGCAGAATGAAATTCTATGCATTCGTAATTAGTTTTTAGTCGACAGTGGTTTGTTTGTTGCATACATAGCCATAGTATAGAGCAACAACAGTAAGGAATATTGCTGACTATTTTGAAATGAATTTCGTTGAAATGAGGGATCTACTTGACAAAATTTACTTTTAAGGTGCCTGAAAATCGGGGATTATTTAAAATATAGAGCCTTCTATATATGTTCCAAATTTTATTTTAAAATCTCAAGTAGTTTGTACCCAATAGTGGTTTTAGACAAGGTATATAGCAACAACGGGAATAAATATTATTGACTATTTTGAAATGGATTTCGTTGAAATGTATAGATTTCCTTGACCAATATGCCTGAAAATGGGGGATTATTTAAACCATGCACCCTTCTATATATGTTCTAAATTGTATTAAAAAATCTCAAGCAGTTTTTACGCAACAGAGGTTTGTTTGAATAAGAGCCTCCAGCTCGTGTTTACACATAATAGAGGCGAACTCTTTTGACATGCTGCTGGCCGCGCCAGCCGCTCCGCCCTGTAGACAGAGGTAATAATGGAGTATCGGGCTTAGCAACGCCCGTAGACATTCTTCTGAACATAGGCATTTTTCAACCTATTCCAATAGTTCCTGGTTCGTGGGCGAACCAGGCGATGAACCGCCCTCCCGCGTAGCTACCACGTGCGCGATTGAGGAGGCATAGGTGATGAGTCGGGGTTATAGACTGCTGACATAGTCATTCTCTCCCACACACAACCCCCCCCCCCACCTCGGGCGTTCCAGTCTGAAATTACGATAGGCAAGTTTATAAGTATCTAACTTGGAAACCGCATGACTTTAATTAAAAGGTGAGCTTCTGCCAGAATAAGTAGTTCAGAATTCTTAAGTTGATCAGAGACCTGACGTCCCGTGAAATAGAAATGAAGTTGACGCACCTTCCTTCTTATATTTATATTTACCTTCTTCCTACGAAGGGAATATATAATTGGACTCAAGGAGAATAAAACAGACAAAATCCATCTGCCCTCATATGACGTCACCAAAGCCTATAATAGGAAGGAATCGCGCACTGAAACTTCATCTTCCCATCAAACTGACACAAGGGAAGATCAGGCACTAGGCCATTTTCATAATAAACTTGTATCTGCATTAATTTTATTATTTCATTTATTGGTTTTAGAAGTGTCAAATATTAAAAAGCTGTGAAAAGTTAGCGTAGGAGTTTGTGGATCCGCAAATATCATTATGCCTAAATAACTATGTCACTTGAAGAAGATTTTGCGTTATCCCACACTTCGGTAGAAGACACGCAGAAGAGTTCCACACGAAGATATCCGTGCACTTCAACGTTATTTAATGGAAAACCCTGTGGACGCGAATTCTCCAGTTACTCTGATTTAAAATAACATGTGAATCGAGATCATCTACTACAACGGGCATATTGTGTAGACTGTAATTTTCTGTATTCAGCTTCACACTACGGAATCATCCACGCAACTACATCGAAGCAACACGTCTTGATAGTTACATTAAATGCAAGAGAAAAAGACGAGAATATTGGCATTATTAGGGGTACGTCAGTCCATTAGAGTCGTTCCAACTACCGGGAAGATGGTGCTAAACACACCAAAAGTCGACAGCCGACATCACCTCCTCCATCCACATCAGCATCTGAATCTGCACTAGCATCCACACCAGCAGTAACGACGACGACAATGACCACCGCAACGGCAACACCAGCAACCTCCACACCCGCAGCACCTGCAATATCTGCGCCAGAACCCTTCGCGGCATCTACATCCGCATCAACTGTGATAACACCGACAATAACATTACCATCGTTATCCATACCACTCAGTGAAATATCATTATCAGAGAGTTCTGCGTCACCACCAGACTTGATGATCAGTTTAGATCTGGAGATAACAGACGCATCCAACACCACAGCCACTCCATCGTGAAGCCCCAGCACCACCGCCACTGACGTCATCAGCACCGCATCCAGCATCAGCATCATGACATCCACAGATCCAGCCATCCGTAAAGCCATCACACCAAACAAAGTATGTGCATCACACACCAACCAGATATACTACCTATACGTTGTGTCACCGCCAGCAAACTCACCCCCGGGGGGGGGGGGGGGTAGCAATGACTAAATTTAAGTGAAGGCAACCCCCATGGATGGGCCTGTTGGCCCCGATGTAATGCTCATCAAAGTATGTAGGGCGAATGATGCTTTTGATGAATAACTTGCCAGATCTTCCGTACCATGTCAAAGAGTGGTAGTTTCAAATCTGCACATGTGTCATGCCCAGTTTTAGACATTTCGACGCAGTCAGGGGACAGTGCCTGATGCACCACACAAGCTATGCGGTGAAACTCGTCTTGTGATCCACCAGGATGCATCCGCATCAAATAACTTTCGACTGTAGCCCTTCATAACTACAGGGTGGCTTCAAACTGCCGCACTAGTACAGAACTGTCTAAATACCATTTAAAGTACTTACTGTGTGTATAAACGTGACTAACTACTAGCCATCCACATCTGCAACGGTTATTCTTCACCGTTCCGGAGAGTGAGCCACATCAAACAGTTTGCCTGCAGATTTTCCTAGCAGTTAACTTCCGCATCATGCCATCTTGCATTCCGAATATGTGATGCTTCAACTACAGTAATTCCAAAACTTTTTCCATACTGATGACTAATATGGACTCCGTTATTGTATTATTATATTAACATATTTATCTCAGGTACTGATGACTAATAGGTACTGTACGTTCGTCTACGACCTCATTTTTAAAGTTTACATATTTTAGCTGTATATATTTTTTCTTATTTTGTGCCAATAACTATCAGGCACTGTCAAGGTCGTGTGACCTCTCAGCTTACTGTTCTGTGATAGTTAATTACATGGCAGTAGCCATTCTAGTTATATGTTTTGCTTATTTTATATAAAAACATTAGAACCGCAGTTCACTAGGCTACACTATACAGCAACAACAACCGCACCACCTTGTTTCCCCAACAGCATCAATTTTTCACTGCGGTCGCTGTTCATGTTCTCACTACGTGAACGTGACATGTGGCCAACTAAACCTGGACTATTTTAGCTCAATAGGATAGGACCATAGCAATAAGGGACGATTACTCTGTAGGAGACATTTTGTGTACGTCTCTTTTCTGGGAGTAGCGGATATGTAACACCACACACCGGCTAGGTTGTATACATTGGCCATATACCATAATCCTCATATTCTTTTGAATATAAGAGTACTTGTCTTTGTCTACGCTCCTCCAGCCTCTAGGCGTAATAATTGTTTGAACTTCCCTCCGCCACATTGATTAGAGCTCACTTTGAAACTACTGGGGTTTCAGAGTGGTTAGAATAAAAGCGTCGATGACCGCAAACACTCGCCCTGTATCTTCGGATACTTGTTCGTTTAGATAACGCCGCCAAAGTAGGAAGCACTGCGAAAATATTATAATTACTGGCTTGCAGTGCATCTCTGGGCGAATTTACATAAACCTAAATACAGGTAAAATGTTAGTTCCCGGAAGGGGATCTCACATGATCTGTCACCGACAGGGTGACGGACAGGACACAGCGCTCCATCTAGCTCTACACGTGACTGGGTTCGGTCTTATAACCCACCATGCCCTCACGGGAAGGTCACTATAGCTGGATAGCTGTCTTTATGTCCCCACCATAAACTTGTATCTGCTTTTCAATGCTTATGTAATGTGACTTATCCATGTGCTGTTATATGTGGTCATGGATCGGTGGTGACCGGCTCGTCGTATGCTTCTGGAGCTGCCACCTCATGCCATATCCACATGCTATCTAACTGAGACGGGAGAGTCCTGCGTGAGGGTGACCATATGGACACCGGGCATTCACGCCAGTCAGGCTTATTTGTTAAAGATAATTAGAATACACAGCATTTACAGCTTAAACATGATCTAGACCCAAAATCTAATTGATAGAGTCGGATCTAGCAGAAGGACCACATAAATAAAGTGGCAACAACTAAGTCAGTATCTTTTAACTTACATAGGGTGACGGTGTTGAATTCTACGGAAATCATCCACTTCATCTTCATGTAATACAGCACGCATCACATCGCAATAACTTAGAATTTCACCAGGTTGATTCTTTTTACATAGCATAGTTTAAATAGGAGAGTGCCCTTTTTGCCATTTATCTTCCTCCGCTTCAGTGCTGTAGACATTTTCCTGTGACAGAGGCCCACGCCAGGCACTTTCCTCTCGCAACAAATAATGTTTGTGTTAGGGGTTAATTTAGTTTATATTAAACTTGCTAAGTAGCTGCGTTGGGATGCTCCTTTGTGGGGATACCTCACTGATTATATCAATCAGAGATCTGTGTGGTACCGCTGGCGAGGACCATGTCAAACGATTCACCAACTAGACCATATGTACTTGACTCCTCTCTTGTACCAGCAAACGAGTACCATTGTTTGTCTGTTACGTTATAACTAATTATATATGTAATCAATTGTAGGCTCTAAATGAAAAATGGACTGACTCACCGGTGACACAAACAGTAGGGACTAGATGGTGTGGTTTAACTTCAGCAATGATGATCACATGGCCCCATTCCACCGGCTCATGAAGTCGGTCTTTGTACAATCCGGAGATATGCAACACGGGATCCACAACCCCACGATCCATAGCGAACCGGAAGTCTCGCCCCAGCATACCATGTACTTGGGGTGCTGCAGAGAGAGAGAGAGAGAGAGAGAGAGAGAGAGAGAGAGAGAGAGAGAGAGAAAGAGAGAGAGAGAGATAGTATCTGGCGGACCAACGCGCACCCCCAGAGGGTACATTATTGTATTCGTATACATATTATGCACATACGAAGATTTTTGAGGATTATATTTCAGATAAAACTATTCTTCAATTGGCAGATGTAAACGGTTATATCTCTGTTGGGGGTACTGTTACTCATAATTCGGCATAAATGTCAGTGCACTGTACCTGTAAACCAGTAGGTGAGCTAACGCAATTTAATTACATTAACTTGGTAAATTTGATATGGCATCTTTATTAGGAACAATTTAAAAATTGCTTGTCTAGGTCCCACAGAGTTTAGTCCCTATTGCAGACCATGCCCATATTATGTAATCATACATTGTCCATGATCATAAAGTCTACCATAATATTTCTGAAATAGTTTCTGAATGATTCTAGTACCTAAGAATAGCAATTGAAACATTCAAGAATACACTCAAAGGTGCTCAAGGGTTTCAGGTGAATATGTAAATTCAAAATATCTACAACCTGTTACATCAGAATTGTCACAATTCTCAAATTCATCTAATGAATCCTTACCTCCAAAACCTTTAACCACATTTTATGTGATCTTCATAATTGCCAGTCATACATCTAAGCCCTTATCATTGCCGTCGCCCCCTGCTGAAGTGATGTTTGCACAAACACCTATATATTTTGAACATTTCCCAGTTCCACCCTTATGAATTTAAGGAATTGCCCATTTATTCCGGAACCTAGAGGTCCACTATTATGAAACCTTGCTGCGGCTGATGTCTGAAGCAGATCACGAAATCCCGAAGTGTGCGGGTGGGAAATTTGTGAATTCAGGATGTTACATTCTCGTAGCGACCATGATCCTGCACTGAAGTTGCTTATATAACTTAGGAGTCATTATAAATCCGAGTGTTGTATCATGCGCTGTAAATGCCCGAGCTAAGGCCTTGATTGTTCAATGATATGCTCAGAATGCAGAGGAGTTTCTGCAAACATAATTTCAAAAGGGGAAGATGGCAATGACAATATCATGGATATATGAGTTACTCATGTATAAGCATACATGTAACTATGGTATAGCTACTGGGGAAAGTGGCCTTATGGTATAGCTACTGGAGGAAAGTGACCTTATGGTATTGCTACTGGGGCAAGTGGCGTTATGGTATAGCTACTTTGGCAAGTGGCGTTATGGTATAGCTACTGGGGCAAGTGGCCTTATGGTATAGCTACTGGAGGAAAGTGACCTTATGGTATTGCTACTGGGGCAAGTGGCGTTATGGTATAGCTACTTTGGCAAGTGGCGTTATGGTATAGCTACTGGAGCAAGTGGCCTTATGGTATAACTAGTGGAGGAAAGCGGCCTTATGTTATAGCTACTGGGACAAGTGACCTTATGGACTAGCTACTGGAGGAGAGTGACCTTATGGTATAGACACTGGAGGAAAGTGGCCTTATGGTATAGCTACTGGCGACATGTGAGCTTATGGTATAGCTACTGAGGAAAGTGATCTTATGGTATATTTCCTAGAGGAAAGTGACCTAATGGTATAGCTACTGGGGCAAGTGACCTTATGGTATAGCTACTGGGGCAAGTGACTTTATGGTATAGCTACTGGCGGCAAGTGACCTCATGGTATAACTAGTGGAGGAAAGCGGCCTTATGTTATAGCTACTGGGACAAGTGACCTTATGGTATAGCTACTGGAGCAAGGGACCTTATGGTATAGCTACTGGGGCAAGTGGCCTCATGGTATAGCTACTGGCGGTAAGTGACTTTATGGTATAGCTACTGGAGGAAAGTGACCTTATTGTATAGCTACTGGAGGAAAGTGGCCTTATTGTATAGCTACTGGGGCAAGTGGCCGTATGGCATAGTTACTGGGGCAAGTGACCTTATGGTATAGCAACTGGGGCAAGAGGCCTTATGGTATAGCTACTGGGGCAAGTGACCTTATGGTATAGCTACTGGGGCAAGTGACCTTATGGTATAGCTACTGGGGCAAGTGGCCTTATGGTATAGCTACTGGAGGAAAGTGACTTTATGGTATAGCTACTGGGGCAAGTGACCTTATGGTATAGCTACTGGGGCAAGTGACCTTATGGTATAGATACTGGAGGAAAGTGACATTATGGTATAGATAATGGAGGAAAGTGACCTTATGGTATAGCTACTGGGGCAAGTGACGTTATGGTATAGCTACTGGAGGAAAGTGACCTTATGGTATAGCTACTGGAGAAAAGTGACCTTATGGTATATCTACTGGAGGAAAGTGACCTTATTGTATAGCTACTGGAGGAAAGTGGCCTTATGGTATAGCTACTGAGGAAAGTGACCTTATTGTATAGCTGCTGGAGGAAAGTGGCCTTATGGTATAGCTACTGGGGCAAGTGGCCTTATGTTATAGCTACTGGTAGCAAGTGACCTTATGGTATAGCTACTAGGGCAAGTGACCTTATGGTATAGCAACTTGGGCAGGTGGCCTTATGGTATAGATACTGGTAGCAAGTGACCTTATGGCATAGCCACTGGGGCAAGTGACCAGATGGTATAGCTACTGGGGCAAGTGGCCTTATGGTATAGCTACTGGGGCAAGTGGCCTTATGGTATAGCTACTGGAGGAAAGTGAGCTTATGGTATAGCTACTGGGGCCATGTGACCTTATGGTACAGCTACTGGGGAAAGTGACCTCATGGTATAGATACTGGGGCAATAGGTACTGGCGACATGTGAGCTTATGGTATAGCTACTGGGGCAAGTGACCTTATGGTATAGCTACTGGGGCAAGTGGCGTTATGGTATAGCTACTTTGGCAAGTGGCGTTATGGTATAGCTACTGGGGTAAGTGGCCTTATGGTATAGCTACTGGAGGAAAGTGACCTTATTGTATAGACACTGGAGGAAAGTGGCCTTATGGTATAGCTACTGGGGCAAGTGGCCTTATGGTATAGCTACTGGGGCAAGTGACGTTATGGTATAGATACTGGCGACATGTGAGCTTATGGTATAGCTACTGAGGAAAGTGATCTTATGGTATAGCTCCTAGAGGAAAGTGACCTTATGGTATAGGTACTGGAGCAAGCGACCTTATGGTATAGCTACTGGGGCAAGTGACCTTATGGTATAGCTACTGGCAGCAAGTGACCTCATGGTATAACTAGTGGAGGAAAGTGGCCTTATGTTATAGCTACTGGCGGTAAGTGACGTTATGGTATAGCTACTGGGGCAAGTGACCTTATGGTATAGCTACTGGGGCAAGTGGCCTTATGGTATAGCTACTGGCGGTAAGTGACCTTATGGTATAGCTACTGGAGGAAAATTACCTTATTGTATAGCTACTGGAGGAAAGTGGCCTTATGGTATAGCTACTGGGGCAAGTGGCCGTATGGTATAGCTACTGGGGCAAGTGACCTTATGGTATAGCAACTGGGGCAAGTGGCCTTATGGTATAGCTACTGGTAGCAAGTGACCGTATGGTATAGCTACTGGGGCAAGTGAACTTATGGTATAGCTACTGGGGCAAGTGGCCTTATGGTATATCTACTGGGGCAAGTGGCCTTATGGTATAACTACTGGAGGAAAGAGACCTTATGGTATAGCTACTGGGGCAAGTGACCTTATGGTATAGCTACAGGGGCAAGTGATCTTATGGTATAGATACTGGAGGAAAGTGACCTTATGGTATCGATACTGGAGGAAAGTGACCTTATGTTATAGCTACTGGGGCAAGTGACGTTATGGTATAGGTACTGGTGACATGTGAGGTTATGGTATAGCTGCTGGGACAAGTGACCTTATGGTATAGCTACTGAGGCAATTGGCGTTATGGTATAGCTACCTTGGCAAGTGGCGTTATGGTGTAGCTACTGGGGCAAGTGGCCTTGTGGTATAGCTACTGGAGGAAAGTGACCTTATTGTATAGACACTGGAGGAAAGTGGCCTTATGGTATAGCTACTGGGGCAAGTGGCCTTATGGTATAGCTAATGGGGCAAGTGACGTTATGGTATTTCTACTGGGGCAAGTGGCGTTATGGTATAGCTACTGGGGCAAGTGGCGTTATGGTATAACTACTGGAGGAAAGTGACCTTATGGTCTAGCTACTGGAGGAAAGTGACCTTATGGTAGAGCTACTGGAGCAAGCGACCTTATGGTATAGTTACTGGGGCAAGTGACCTTATGGTTTTTCTACTGGGGCAAGTGGCGTTATGTTATAGCTACTGGGGCAAGTGGCGTTATGGTATAGCTACTGGAGGAAAGTGACCTTATGGTCTAGCTACTGGAGGAAAGTGACCTTATGGTATAGACACTGGAGGAAAGTGGCCATATTGTATAGCTACTGGAGGAAAGTGACCTTATGGTATAGCTACTGGGGTAAGTGACGTTATGGTATAGCTAGTGGCGACATGTGAGCTTATGGTATAGGTACTGGAGGAAAGTAACCTTATGGTATAGATATTGGAGGAAAGTGACGTTATGGTATAGCTACTGGGGAAAGTGACGTTATGACATAGCTACCGGAGGAAATCGACCTTATGTTATAGATACTGGAGGAAAGTGGCCTTATGGTATATATACTGGGGTAAGTGACCTTATGGTATAGCTACTGGAGGAAAGTGACCTTATGGTATAGCTACTGGGGAAAGTGACGTTATGGTATAGCTACTGGCGGAAAGTGACCTTCTGGTATAGCTACTGGAGGAATGTGACCTTATGGCATAGCTACTGGCGCAAGTCACCTTATGGTATAGATACTGGAGGAAAGTGGCCTTATGGCATAGCTACTGGGGCAAGTGACGTTATGGTATAGATACTGGAGGAAGGTGGCCTTATTGTATAGCTACTGGGGCAAGTGAACTTATGGTATAAATACTGGAGGAAAGTGACCCTATGTTATAGATACTGGAGGAAAGTGGCCTTATGGTATATATACTGGGGTAAGTGACCTTATGGTATAGCTACTGGAGGAAAGTGACCTTATGGTATAGCTACTGGGGAAAGTGACGTTATGGTATAGCTACTGGCGGAAAGTGACCTTCTGGTATAGCTACTGGAGGAATGTGACCTTATGGCATAGCTACTGGCGCAAGTCACCTTATGGTATAGATACTGGAGGAAAGTGGCCTTATGGCATAGCTACTGGGGCAAGTGACGTTATGGTATAGATACTGGAGGAAGGTGGCCTTATTGTATAGCTACTGGGGCAAGTGAACTTATGGTATAAATACTGGAGGAAAGTGACCCTATGTTATAGATACTGGAGGAAAGTGACTTTATGGTATAGCTACTGGAGAAAAGTGACCTTATGGTATAGCTACTGGTGGAAAGTGACCTTATGGTATAGCTACTGGTGGAAAGTGACCTTATGGTATTGCTACTGGGGCAAGTGGCGTTATGGTATAGCAACTTTGGCAAGTGGCGTTATGGTATAGCTACTGGGGCAAGTGCCCTTATGGTATAGCTACTGGAGGAAAGTGACCTTATGGTATAGCTACTGGGGCAAGTGGCCTTATGGTATATATAATGGGGCAAGTGGCCTTATGGTATAACTACTGGAGGAAAGAGACCTTATGGTATAGCTACTGGGGCAAGTGACCTTATGGTATAGCTACAGGGGCAAGTGACCTTATGGTATAGATACTGGAGGAAAGTGACCTTATGGTATCGATACTGGAGGAAAGTGACCTTATGTTATAGCTACTGGGGCAAGTGACGTTATGGTATAGGTACTGGCGACATGTGAGGTTATGGTATAGCTGCTGGGACAAGTGACCTTATGGTATAGCTACTGAGGCAATTGGCGTTATGGTATAGCTACCTTGGCAAGTGGCGTTATGGTATAGCTATTGGGGCAAGTGGCCTTGTGGTATAGCTACTGGAGGAAAGTGACCTTATTGTATAGACACTGGAGGAAAGTGGCCTTATGGTATAGCTACTGGGGCAAGTGGCCTTATGGTATAGCTAATGGGGCAAGTGACGTTATGGTATTTCTACTGGGGCAAGTGGCGTTATGGTATAGCTACTGGGGCAAGTGGCATTATGGTATAACTACTGGAGGAAAGTGACCTTATGGTCTAGCTACTGGAGGAAAGTGACCTTATGGTAGAGCTACTGGAGCAAGCGACCTTATGGTATAGTTACTGGGGCAAGTGACCTTATGGTATTTCTACTGGGGCAAGTGGCGTTATGTTATAGCTACTGGGGCAAGTGGCGTTATGGTATAGCTACTGGAGGAAAGTGACCTTATGGTCTAGCTACTGGAGGAAAGTGACCTTATGGTATAGACACTGGAGGAAAGTGGCCATATTGTATAGCTACTGGAGGAAAGTGACCTTATGGTATAGCTACTGGGGTAAGTGACGTTATGGTATAGCTAGTGGCGACATGTGAGCTTATGGTATAGGTACTGGAGGAAAGTAACCTTATGGTATAGATATTGGAGGAAAGTGACGTTATGGTATAGCTACTGGGGAAAGTGACGTTATGACATAGCTACTGGAGGAAAGTGACCTTATGTTATAGATACTGGAGGAAAGTGGCCTTATGGTATATATACTGGGGTAAGCGACCTTATGGTATAGCTACTGGAGGAAAGTGACCTTATGGTATAGCTACTGGGGAAAGTGACGTTATGGTATAGCTACTGGCGGAAAGTGACCTTCTGGTATAGCTACTGGAGGAATGTGACCTTATGGCATAGCTACTGGCGCAAGTCACCTTATGGTATAGATACTGGAGGAAAGTGGCCTTATGGCATAGCTACTGGGGCAAGTGACGTTATGGTATAGATACTGGAGGAAGGTGGCCTTATTGTATAGCTACTGGGGCAAGTGAACTTATGGTATAAATACTGGAGGAAAGTGACCCTATGCTATAGATACTGGAGGAAAGTGACTTTATGGTATAGCTACTGGAGAAAAGTGACCTTATGGTATAGCTACTGGTGGAAAGTGACCTTATGGTATAGCTACTGGTGGTAAGTGACCTTATGGTATTGCTACTGGGGCAAGTGGCGTTATGGTATAGCCACTTTGGCAAGTGGCGTTATGGTATAGCTACTGGGGCAAGTGCCCTTATGGTATAGCTACTGAAGGAAAGTGACCTTATGGTATAGACACTGGAGGAAAGTGGCCTTATGGTATAGCTACTTGAGGAAAGTGACCTTATGGTATAGCTACTGGGGCAAGTGACCTTATTGTACAGCTACTGGGGCAAGTGACCTTATGGTATAGATACTGGAGGAAAGTGACCATATGGCATAGCTACTGGGGGAAAGTGACCTTATGGTATCGATACTGGAGGAAAGTGACGTTATGGTATGGCTACTGGCGACATGTGGCCTTATGGTGTAGCTACTGGGGCAAGTGGCGTTATGGTATAGCTACTTTGGCAAGTGGCGTTATGGTATAACTACTGGGGCAAGTGGCCTTATGGTATAGCTACTGGAGGAAAGTGACCTTATGGTATAGCTACTGGAGGAAAGTGGCCTTATGGTATAGCTACTGGGACAAGTGGCTTTATGGTATAGCTACTTGGGCAAGTGACATTATGGTATAGCTACTCGAGGAAAGCGACCTTATGGTATAGCTACTGGGGAAAGTGACCTTATGGCATAGCTTCTGGCGACATGTGAGCTTATGGTATAGCTACTGGAGGAAAGTGACCTTATGGTATAGATACTGGAGGAAAGTGACCTTATGGAATAGCTACTGGGGAAAGTGACCTTATGGTATAGCTTCTCGGGGAAAGTGACCTTATTGCATACCTACTGGAGGAAAGTGGCCTTATGGTATAGCTACTGAGGAAAGTGACCTTATTGTATAGCTACTGGAGGAAAGTGGCCTTATGGTATAGCTACTGAGGAAAGTGACCTTATTGTATAGCTACAGGAGGAAAGTGGCCTTATGATATAGCTACTGGGGCAAGTGACCTTATGGCATAGCAACTTGGGCAAGTGGCCTTATGGTATAGCTACTAGTAGCAAGTGTCCTTATGATATAGTTACTGGTGCAAGTGACCCTATGGTATAGCTACTGGTGCAAGTGGCCTTATGGTATAGCTACTGGAGGAAAGTGGCCTTATGGTATAGCTACTGAGGAAAGTGACCTTATTGTATAGCTACAGGAGGAAAGTGGCCTTATGGTATAGCTACTGGGGCAAGTGACCTTATGGTATAGCAACTTGGGCAAGTGGCCTTATGGTATAGCTACTAGTACCAAGTGTCCTTATGGTATAGTTACTGGTGCAAGTGACCCTATGGTATAGCTACTGGGGCAAGTGGCCTTATGGTATAGCTACGGGGGCAAGGCCTTATGGTATAACTACTGGGGCAAGTGGCCTTATGGTATAGCTACTGGAGGAAAGTGGCCTTATGGTATAGCTACTGGAGGAAAGTGGTCTTATGGTATAGCTACTGGGACAAGTGGCCTTATGGTATAGCTACTGCGGCAAGTGGTATTATGGTATAGCAACTGGGGCAAGAGGCCTTATGGTATAGCAACTTGGGCAAGTGGCCTTATGGTATAGCTACTAGTAGCAAGTGTCCTTATGGTATAGTTACTGGTGCAACTGACCCTATGGTATAGCTACTGGGGCAAGTGGCCTTATGGTATAGCTACGGGGGCAAGTGGCCTTATGGTATAGCTACTGGAGGAAAGTGACCTTATCGTATAGCTACTGGGGCAAGTGACCTTATGGGGTAGATACTGGGGCAAGTGACCTTATGGTATCGATACTGGAGAAAAGTGACCTTATGGTATAGACACTGGAGGAAAGTGGCCTTATGGTATAGCTACTGGGGCAAGTGGCTTTATGGTATAGCTACTGGGGCAAGTGACATTATGGTATAGCTACTGGGGCAAGTGGCCTTATGGTATAGCTACTGGAGGAAAGCGACCTTATGGTATAGCTAATGGAGGAAAGTGGCCTTATGGTATAGCTACTGCAGGAAAGTGACCTTATGGTATAGCTACTGGTGACATGTGAGCTTATGGTATAGCTACTGGAGGAAAGTGACGTTATGGTAGAGATACTGGAGGAAAGTGACCTTATGGTATGGCTACTTGGGCAAGTGACGTTATGGTATAGCTACTGGCGACATGTGAGCTTATGGTATAGCTACTGGGGCAAGTGACGTTATGGTATAGATACTGGAGGAAAGTGCGGTTATGGTATAGCTACTGGGGCAAGTGACTTTATCGTATAGCTACTGGAGGAAAGTGACCTTATGGTATAGATACTGGAGGAAAGTGGCCTTATGGTATAGCTACTGGGGCAAGTGACCTTATGGTATAGCTACTGGAGGAACGTGACCTTAAGGTATAGCTACTGGGGAAAGTGACCTTATGGTATAGCTAATGGAGGAAAGTGACCTTATTGTATAGCTACTGGAGGAAAGTGGCCTTATGGTATAGCTACTGGGGAAAGTGACCTTATGGTATAGCTACTGGAGGAAAGTGACCTTATTGTATAGCTACTGGAGGAAAGTGGCCTTATGGTATAGCTACTGAGGAAAGTGACCTTATTGTATAGCTACTGGAGGAAATTGGCATTATGGTATAGCTACTGTGGCAAGTGACCTTATAGTATAGCAACTGGGGCAAGTGGCCTTATGGTATAGCTACTGGGGCAAGTGACCTTATGGTATAGCAATTTGGGCAAGTGGCCTTATGGTATAGCTAATGGTAGCAAGTGACCTTACGGTATAGATACTGGAGCAAGTGACCTTATGGTATAGATACTGGAGGAAAGTGATGTTATGTTATAGCTACTGGGGCAAGTGACTTTATCGTATAGCTACTTGAGGAAAGTGACCTTATGGTATAGACACTGGAAGAATGTGATGTTATGGTATAGCTACTGGGGCAAGTGACATTATCGTATAGCTACTGGGGCAAGTGACCTTATGGTATAGCAATTTGGGCAAGTGGCCTTATGGAATAGCTACTGGTAGCAAGTGACCTTATGGTATAGATACTGGGGCAAGTGACCTTATGGTATAGATACTGGAGGAAAGTGATGTTATGGTATAGCTACTGGGGCAAGTGACTTTATCGTATAGCTACTGGAGGAAAGTGACCTTATGGTATAGATACTGGAGGAAAGTGGCCTTATGGTATAGCTACTGAGGAAAGTGACCTTATTGTATAGCTACTGGAGGAAATTGGCATTATGGTATAGCTACTGTGGCAAGTGACCTTATAGTATAGCAACTGGGGCAAGTGGCCTTATGGTATAGCTACTGGGGCAAGTGACCTTATGGTATAGCAATTTGGGCAAGTGGCCTTATGGTATAGCTACTGGTAGCAAGTGACGTTATGGTATAGACACTGGAAGAATGTGATGTTATGGTATAGCTACTGGGGCAAGTGACATTATCGTATAGCTACTGGGGCAAGTGACCTTATGGTATAGCAATTTGGGCAAGTGGCCTTATGGTATAGCTACTGGTAGCAAGTGACCTTATGGTATAGCTACTGGGGCAAGTGACTTTATCGTATAGCTACTGGAGGAAAGTGACCTTATGGTATAGATACTGGAGGAAAGTGGCCTTATGGTATAGCTACTGGGGCAAGTGACCTTATGGTATAGCTACTGGAGGAATGTGACCTTATGGTATAGCTACTGGGGAAAGTGACCTTATGGTTTATCTACTGAGGAAAGTGACCTTCTTGTATAGCTACAGGAGGAAAGTGACCTTATGGTATAGCAACTGAGGCAAGTGGCCTTATGGTATAGCTACTGGTAGCAAGTGACCTTGTGGTATAGCTACTGGGGCAAGTGACCTTATGGTATAGCAACTTGGGCAAGTGGCCTTATGGTATAGCTACTAGTAGCAAGTGACCTTATGGTATATCTACTGGGGCATGTGACCTTATTGTACAGCTACTGAGGCAAGTGACCTTATGGTATAGATACTGGAGGAAAGTGACCTTATGGTATCGATACTGGAGGAAAGTGACCTTATGGTATCGATACTGGAGGAAAGTGACCTTATGGTATAGCTACTGGGGCAAGTGACGTTATGGTATAGCTACTGGCGACATGTGACCTTATGGTATAGCTACTTGGGCAAGTGGCGTTATGGTATAGCTACTTTGGCAAGTGGCGTTATGGTATAGCTACTGGGGCAAGTGGCCTTATGGTATAGCTACTGGAGGAAAGTGACCTTATGGTATAGACACTGGAGGAAAGTGGCCTTATGATATAGCTACTGGGGCAAGTGGCCTTATGGTATAGCTACTTCGGCAAGTGACATTATGGTATAGCTACTGGCGACATGTGAGCTTATGGTATAGCTACTGGAGGAAAGGGACGTTATGGTATAGATACTGGAGGAAAGTGACCTTATGGTATAGCTACGTGGGCAAGTGACGTTATGATATAGCTACTGGCGACATGTGAGCTTATGGTCTAGCTACTGGGGCAAGTGACGTTATGGTATAGATACTGGAGGAAAGTGCTGTTATGGTATAGCTACTGGGGCAAGTGACTTTATCGTATAGCTACTGGAGGAAAGTGACCTTATGGTATAGATACTGGAGGAAAGTGGCCTTATGGTATAGTTACTGGGGCAAGTGACATTATGGTATAGCTACTGGAGGAAAGTGACCTTATGGTATAGCTACTAGGGAAAGTGACCTTATGGTATACCTACTGGAGGAAAGTGACCTTATGTATAGCTACTGGGGCAAGTGACCTTATGGTATAGCTACTGGAGGAAAGTGACCTTATGGTATAGATACTGGAGGAAAGTGACCTTATTGTATAGCTACTGGAGGAAAGTGGCCTTATGATATAGCTACTGAGGAAAGTGACCTTATTGTATAGCTACTGGAGGAAAGTGGCCTTATGGTATAGCTAATGTGTCAAGTGACCTTATAGTATAGCAACTGAGGCAAGTGGCCTTATGGTATAGCTACTGGGGCAAGTGACATTATGGTATAGCAACTTGGGCAAGTAGCCTTATGATATAGCTACTGGTAGTAAGTGACCTTATGGTATAGCTACTGGGGCAAGTGGCCTTATGGTATAGCTACTGGGGCAAGTGGCCTTATGGTATAGCTACTGGAGGAAAGTGACCTTATGGTATAGATACTGGAGGAAAGTGGCCTTATGGTATAGCTACTGGGGCAAGTGACCTTATGGTATAGCTACTGGAGGAAAGTGACCTTATGTTATAGCTACTGGGGAAAGTGACCTTATGGTATAGCTACTGGAGGAAAGTGACCTTATTGTATAGCTACTGGAGGAAAGTGGAATTATGGTATAGTTACTGAGGAAAGTGACCTTATGGTATAGCTACTGGGGCAAGTGACCTTATGGTATAGCTACTGGTAGCAAGTGACCTTATGGTATAGCTACTGGGGCAAGTGACCTTATGGTATAGCAACTTGGGCAAGTGACCTTATGGTATAGCTACTAGTAGCAAGTGACCTTATGGTAAAGCTACTGGGGCAAGTGACCCTATGGTATAGCTACTGGTGCAAGTGGCCTTATGGTATAGCTACTGGGGCAAGTGGCCTTATGGTATAGCTACTGGAGGAAAGTGACCTTATGGTATAGCTACTGGGGCAAGTGACCTTATTGTACAGCTACTGAGGCAAGTGACCTTATGGTATAGATACTGGAGGAAAGTGACCATATGGCATAGCTACTGGGGGAAAGTGACCTTATGGTATCGATACTGGAGGAAAGTGACGTTATGGTATAGCTACTGGCGACATGTGGCCTTATGGTATAGCTACAGGGGCAAGTGGCGTTATGGTATAGCTACTTTGGCAAGTGGCGTTATGGTATAACTACTGGGGCAAGTGGCCTTATGGTATAGCTACTGGAGGAAAGTGGCCTTATGGTATAGCTACTGGAGGAAAGTGGCCTTATGGTATAGCTACTGGGACAAGTGGCCTTATGGTATAGCTACTGGGGCAAGTGACATTATGGTATAGCTACTCGAGGAAAGCGACCTTATGGTATAGCTACTGGGGAAAGTGACCTTATGGCATAGCTACTGGCGACATGTGAGCTTATGGTATATCTACTGGAGGAAAGTGACCTTATGGTATAGATACTGGAGGAAAGTGACCTTATGGAATAGCTACTGGGGAAAGTGACCTTATGGTATAGCTTCTGGGGGAAAGTGACCTTATTGTATAGCTACTGGAGTAAAGTGGCCTTATGGTATACCTACTGAGGAAAGTGACCTTATTGTATAGCTACTGGAGGAAAGTGGCCTTATGGTGTAGCTACTGAGGAAAGTGACCTTATTGTCTAGCTACAGGAGGAAAGTGGCCTTATGATATAGCTACTGGGGCAAGTGACCTTATGGTATAGCAACTTATGCAAGTGGCCTTATGGTATAGCTCCTAGTAGCAAGTGTCCTTATGGTATAGTTACTGGTGCAAGTGACCCTATGGTATAGCTACTGGGGCAAGTGACCTTATGGTATAGCTACGGGGGCAAGGCCTTATGGTATAACTACTGGGGCAAGTGGCCTTATGGTATAGCTACTGGAGGAAAGTGGCCTTATGGTATAGCTACTGGGACAAGTGGCCTTATGGTATAGCTACCGGGGCAGGTGACATTATGGTATAGCAACTGGGCAAGGGGCCTTATGGTATAGCAACTTGGGCACGTGACCTTATGGTATAGCTACTAGTAGCAAGTGTCCTTATGGTATAGTTACTGGTGCAAGTGACCCTATGGTATAGCTACTGGGGCAAGTGGCCTTATGGCATAGCTACGGGGGCAAGTGGCCTTATGGTATAGCTACTGGAGGAAAGTGACCTTATGGTATAGCTACTGGGGCAAGTGGCCTTATGGTATAGCTACTGGGGCAAGTGACATTATGATATAGCTACTGGGGCAAGTGGCCTTATGGTATAGGTACTGGAGGAAAGCGTCCTTATGGTATAGACACTGGAGGAAAGTGGCCTTATGGTATAGCTACTGGAGGAAAGTGACCTTATGGTATAGCTACTGGCGACATGTGAGCTTATGGTATAGCTACTGGAGGAAAGTGACGTTATGGTATAGATACTGGAGGAAAGTGACGTTATGGTATAGCTACTTGGGCAAGTGACGTTATGGTATAGCTACTGGCGACATGTGAGCTTATGGTATAGCTACTGGGGCAAGTGACGTTATGGTATAGATACTGGAGGAAAGTGCTGTTATGCTATAGCTACTGGGGCAAGTGACTTTATCGTATAGCTACTGGAGGAAAGTGACCTTATGGTATAGATACTGGAGGAAAGTGGCCTTATGGTATAGCTACTGGGGCAAGTGACTGTATGGTTTAGCTACTGGAAGAAAGTGACCTTAAGGTATAGCTACTGGGGAAAGTGACCTTATGGTATAGCTAATGGAGGAAAGTGACCTTATTGTATAGCTACTGGAGGAAGGTGGCCTTATGGTATAGCTACTGAGGAAAGTGACCTTATTGTATAGCTACTGGAGGAAAGTGGCCTTATGGTATAGCTACTGTGTCAAGTGACCTTATAGTATAGCAACTGAGGCAAGTGGCCTTATGGTATAGCTACTGGGGCAAGTGACCTTATGGTATAGCAACTTGGGCAAGTGGCCTTATGGTATAGCTCCTGGGTCAAGTGGCCTTATGGTATAGCTACTGGAGGAAAGTGACCTTATGGTATAGATACTGGAGGAAAGTGGCCTTATGGTATAGCTACTGGGGCAAGTGACCTTATGGTATAGCTACTGGAGGAAAGTGACCTTATGGTATAGCTCCTGGAGGAAAGTGACCTTATTGTATAGCTACTGGAGGAAAGTGGCCTTATGGTATAGCTACTGAGGAAAGTGACCTTATTGTATAGCTACTGGAGGAAATTGGCATTATGGTAAAGCTACTGTGGCAAGTGACCTTATAGTATAGCAACGGGGGAAAGTGGCCTTATGGTATAGCTACTGGGGCAAGTGACCTTATGGTATAGCAACTTGGGCAAGTGGCCTTATGGTATAGCTACTGGTAGCAAGTGACGTTATGGTATAGATACTGGAAGAATGTGATGTTATGGTATAGCTACTGGGGCAAGTGACATTATCGTATAGCTACTGGGGCAAGTGACCTTATGGTATAGCAATTTGGGCAAGTGGCCTTATGGTATAGCTACTGGTAGCAAGTGACCTTATGGTATATATACTGGGGCAAGTGACCTTATGGTATAGATACTGGAGGAAAGTGATGTTATGGTATAGCTACTGGGGCAAGTGACTTTATCGTATAGCTACTGGAGGAAAGTGACCTTATGGTATAGATACTGGAGGAAAGTGGCCTTATGGTATAGCTACTGGGGCAAGTGACCTTATGGTATAGCTACTGGAGGAATGTGACCTTATGGTATAGCTACTGGGGAAAGTGACCTTATTGTATAGCTACTGGAGGAAAGTGACCTTATTGTATAGCTACTGGAGGAAAGTGGCCTTATGGTATAGCTAATGTGTCAAGTGACCTTATAGTATAGCAACTGAGGCAAGTGGCCTTATGGTATAGCTACTGGGGCAAGTGACCTTATGGTATAGATACTGGAGGAAAGTGACCTTATTGTATAGCTACTGGAGGAAAGTGGCCTTATGATATAGCTACTGAGGAAAGTGACCTAATTGTATAGCTACTGGAGGAAAGTGGCCTTATGGTATAGCTAATGTGTCAAGTGACCTTATAGTATAGCAACTGAGGCAAGTGCCCTTATGGTATAGCTACTGGGGCAAGTGACATTATGGTATAGCAACTTGGGCAAGTGGCCTTATGATATAGCTACTGGTAGCAAGTGACCTTATGGTATAGCTACTGGGGCAAGTGGCTTTATGGTATAGCTACTGGGGCAAGTGGCCTTATGGTATAGCTACTGGAGGAAAGTGACCTTATGGTATAGATACTGGAGGAAAGTGGCCTTATGGTATAGCTACTGGGGCAAGTGACCTTATGGTATAGCTACTGGAGGAAAGTGACCTTATTGTATAGCTACTGGAGGAAAGTGACCTTATGGTATAGCTACTGGGGCAAGTGGCCTTATGGTATAGTTACTGGGGCAAGTGACATTATGATATAGCTACTGGGGCAAGTGGCCTTATGGTATAGGTACTGGAGGAAAGCGTCCTTATGGTATAGACACTGGAGGAAAGTGGCCTTATGGTATAGCTACTGGAGGAAAGTGACCTTATGGTATAGCTACTGGCGACATGTGAGCTTATGGTATAGCTAATGGAGGAAAGTGACGTTATGGTATAGATACTGGAGGAAAGTGACGTTATGGTATAGCTACTTGGGCAAGTGACGTTATGGTATAGCTACTGGCGACATGTGAGCTTATGGTATAGCTACTGGGGCAAGTGACGTTATGGTATAGATACTGGAGGAAAGTGCTGTTATGGTATAGCTACTGGGGCAAGTGACTTTATCGTATAGCTACTGGAGGAAAGTGACCTTATGGTATAGATACTGGAGGATAGTGGCCTTATGGTATAGCTACTGGGGCAAGTGACTGTATGGTTTAGCTACTGGAAGAAAGTGACCTTAAGGTATAGCTACTGGGGAAAGTGACCTTATGGTATAGCTAATGGAGGAAAGTGACCTTATTGTATAGCTACTGGAGGAAAGTGGCCTTATGGTATAGCTACTGAGGAAAGTGACCTTATTGTATAGCTACTGGAGGAAAGTGGCCTTATGGTATAGCTACTGTGTCAAGTGACCTTATAGTATAGCAACTGAGGCAAGTGGCCTTATGGTATAGCTACTGGGGCAAGTGACCTTATGGTATAGCAACTTGGGCAAGTGGCCTTATGGTATAGCTACTGGGGCATGTGACCTTATTGTACAGCTACTGGGGCAAGTGGCCTTATGGTATAGATCCTGGAGGAAAGTGGCCTTATGGTATAGCTACTTGGGCAAGTGACCTTATGGTATAGCTACTGGAGGAAAGTGACCTTATGGTATAGATACTGGAGGAAAGTGACATTATTGTATAGCTACTGGAGGAAAGTGGCCTTATGGTATAGCTACTGAGGAAAGTGACCTTATTGTATAGCTACTGGAGGAAAGTGGCCTTATGGTATAGCTAATGTGGCAAGTGACCTTATAGTATAGCAACGGGGGAAAGTGGCCTTATGGTATAGCTACTGGGGCAAGTGACATTATGGTATAGCAACTTGGGCAAGTGGCCTTATGGTATAGCTACTGGGGCAAGTGGCCTTATGGTATAGCTACTGGAGGAAAGTGACCGTATGGTATAGATACTGGAGGAAAGTGGCCTTATGGTATAGCTACTGGGGCAAGTGACCTTATGGTATAGCTACTGGAGGAAAGTGACCTTATGGTATAGCTACTGGGGAAAGTGACCTTATGGTATAGCTACTGGAGGAAAGTGACCTTATTGTATAGCTACTGGAGGAAAGTGGCATTATGGTATAGCTACTGAGGTAAGTGACCTTATGGTATAGATACTGGAGGAAAGTGACCTTATTGTATAGCTACTGGAGGAAAGTGGCCTTATGGTATAGCTACTGAAGAAAGTGACCTTATTGTATAGCTACTGGAGGAAAGTGGCCTTATGGTATAGCTAATGTGTCAAGTGACCTTATAGTATAGCAACTGAGGCAAGTGGCCTTATGGTATAGCTACTGGGGCAAGTGACATTATGGTATAGCAACTTGGGCAAGTGGCCTTATGGTATAGCTACTGGTAGCAAGTGACCTTATGGTATAGCTACTGGGGCAAGTGGCCTTATGGTATAGCTACTGGAGGAAAGTGACCGTATGGTATAGATACTGGAGGAAAGTGGCCTTATGGTATAGCTACTGGGGCAAGTGACCTTATGGTATAGCTACTGGAGGAAAGTGACCTTATGGTATAGCTACTGGGGAAAGTGACCTTATGGTATAGCTACTGGAGGAAAGTGACCTTATTGTATAGCTACTGGAGGAAAGCGGCATTATGGTATAGCTACTGAGGTAAGTGACCTTATTGTATAGCTACTGGAGGAAATTGGCATTATGGTATAGCTACTGGGGCAAGTGACCTTATGATATAGCAACTTGGGCAAGTGGCCTTATGGTATAGCTACTGGTAGCAAGTGACGTTATGGTATAGATACTGGAAGAATGTGATGTTATGGTATAGCTACTGGGGCAAGTGACATTATCGTATAGCTACTGGGGCAAGTGACCTTATGGTATAGCAATTTGGGCAAGTGGCCTTATGGTATAGCTACTGGTAGCAAGTGACCTTAGGGTATAGATACTGGGGCAAGTGACCTTATGGTATAGATACTGGAGGAAAGTGATGTTATGGTATAGCTACTGGGGCAAGTGATTTTATCGTGTAGCTACTGGAGGAAAGTGACCTTATGGTATAGATACTGGAGGAAAGTGGCCTTATGGTATAGCTACTGGGGCAAGTGACCTTATGGTATAGCTACTGGAGGAAAGTGACCTTATGGTATAGCTACTGGGGAAAGTGACCTTATGGTATATCTACTGAGGAAAGTGACCTTATTGTATATCTACAGGAGGAAAGTGGCCTATGGTATAGCTACTGGGGCAAGTGACCTTATGGTATAGGAACTGGGGCAAGTGGCCTCATGGTATAGCTACTGGTAGCAAGTGAACTTATGGTATAGCAACTTGGGCATGTGGCCTTATGGTATAGCTACTGGTAGCAAGTGACGTTATGGTATAGATACTGGAAGAAAGTTATGTTATGGTATAGCTACTGGGGCAAGTGACCTTATGGTATAGCAACTTGGGCAAGTGGCCTCATGGTATAGCTACTGGTAGCAAGTGACCTTATGGTATAGATACTGGGGCAAGTGACCTTATGGTATAGATACTGGAGGAAAGTGATGTTATGGTATAGCTACTGGGGCAAGTGATTTTATCGTGTAGCTACTGGAGGAAAGTGACCTTATGGTATAGATACTGGAGGAAAGTGGCCTTATGGTATAGCTACTGGGGCAAGTGACCTTATGGTATAGCTACTGGAGTAAAGTGACCTTATGGTATAGCTACTGGGGAAAGTGACCTTATGGTATATCTACTGAGGAAAGTGACCTTATTGTATATCTACAGGAGGAAAGTGGCCTATGGTATGGCTACTGAGGAAAGTGGCCTTATGGTATAGCTACTGGGGCAAGTGACCTTATGGTATAGGAACTGGGGCAAGTGGCCTCATGGTATAGCTACTGGTAGCAAGTGACCTTATGGTATAGCAACTTGGGCCTGTGGCCTTATGGTATAGCTACTGGTAGCAAGTGACGTTATGGTATAGATACTGGAAGAAAGTGATGTTATGGTATAGCTACTGGGGCAAGTGACCTTATGGTATAGCAACTTGGGCAAGTGGCCTCATGGTATAGCTACTGGTAGCAAGTGACCTTATGGTATAGATACTGGGGCAAGTGACCTTATGGTATAGATACTGGAGGAAAGTGATGTTATGGTATAGCTACTGGGGCAAGTGACTTTATCGTATAGCTACTGGAGGAAAGTGACCTTATGGCATAGATACTGGAGGAAAGTGGCCTTATGGTATAGCTAATGGGGCAAGTGACCCTATGGTATAGCTACTGGAGGAAAGTGACCTTATGGTATAGCTACTGGGGAAAGTGACCTTATGGTAAAACTTCTGGAGGAAAGTGACCTTATTGTATAGCTACTGGAGGAAAGTGGCCTTATGGTATAGCTACTGTGGCAAGTGACCTTATAGTATAGCAACTGTGGCAAGTGGCCTTATGGTATAGCTACTGGGGCAAGTGACCTTATGGTATAGCAACTTGGGAAAGTGGCCTTATGGTATAGCTACTGGTAGCAAGTGACCTTATGGTATAGCTACTGGGGCAAGTGACCTTATGGTATAGCTACTGGGGCAAGTGGCCTTATGGTATAGCTACTGGGGCAAGTAGCCTTATGGTATAGCTACTGGAGGAAAGTGACCGTATGGTATAGCTACTGGGGCAAGTGACCTTATGGTATAGATACTGGAGGAAAGTGACCTTATGGTATAGACACTGGAGGAAAGTGACCTTATGGTATCGATAATGGAGGAAAGTAACCTCATGGTATGGCTACTGGGGCAAATGACGTTATGGTATAGTTACTGGCGACATGTGAGCATATGGTATAGCTACTGGGGCAAGTGACCTTATGGTATAGCTACTGGAGGAAGGTGACCTTATAGTATAGCTACTTGGGCAAGTGACGTTATGATATAGCTACTGGCGACATGTGAGCTTATGGTATAGCTACTGGGGCAAGTGACGTTATGGTATAGATACTGGAGGAAAGTGCTGTTATGGTATAGCTACTGGGGCAAGTGACTTTATCGTATAGCTACTGGAGGAAAGTGACCTTATGGTATAGATATTGGAGGAAAGTGGCCTTATGGCATAGCTACTGGGACAAGTGGCCTTATGGTATAGCTACTGGGGCAAGTGACATTATGGTATAGCTACTGGCGACATGTGAGCTTATGGTATAGCTACTGGAGGAAAGTGACGTTATGGTATAGATACTGGAGGAAAGTGACCTTATGGTATAGCTACTTGGGCAAGTGACGTTATGATATAGCTACTGGCGACATGTGAGCCTATGGTATAGCTACTGGGGCAAGTGACGTTATGGTATAGATACTGGAGGAAAGTGCTCTTATGGTATAGCTACTGGGGCAAGTGACTTTATCGTATAGCTACTGGAGGAAAGTGACCTTATGGTATAGATACTGGAGGAAAGTGGCCTTATGGTATAGCTACTGGGGCAAGTGACCTTATGGTATAGCTACTGGAGGAAAGTGACCTTATGGTATAGCTACTGGGGAAAGTGACCTTATGGTATACCTACTGGAGGAAAGTGACTTTATTGTATAGCTACTGGTGGAAAGTGGCCTTATGGTATAGCTACTGAGGAAAGTGACCTTATTGTATAGCTACTGGAGGAAAGTGGCCTTATGGTATAGCTACTGAGGAAAGTGACCTTATTGTATAGCTACTGGAGGAAATTGGCATTATGGTATAGCTACTGTGGCAAGTGACCTTATAGTATAGCAACTGGGGCAAGTGGCCTTATGGTATAGCTACTGGGGCAAGTGACCTTATGGTATAGCAACTTGGGCAAGTGGCCTTATGATATAGCTACTGGTAGCAAGTGACGTTATGGTATAGATACTGGAAGAAAGTGATGTTATGGTATAGCTACTGGGGCAAGTGACATTATCGTATAGCTACTGGGGCAAGTGACCTTATGGTATAGCTACTGGGGAAAGTGACCTTATGGTATAGCTTCAGGAGGAAAGTGACCTTATTGTATAGCTACTGGAGGAAAGTGGGCTTATGGTATAGCTACTGAGGAAAGTGACCTTATTGTATATCTACTGGAGGAAAGTGGCCTTATGGTATAGCTACTGTGGCAAGTGACCTTATAGTATAGCAACTGTGGCAAGTGGCTTTATGGTATAGCTACTGGAGCAAGTGACGTTATGGTATAGCAACTTGGGAAAGTGGCCTTATGGTATAGCTACTGGTAGCAAGTGACCTTATGGTATAGCAACTTGGGCATGTGGCCTTATGGTATAGCTACTGGTAGCAAGTGACGTTATGGTATAGATACTGGAAGAAAGTGATGTTATGGTATAGCTACTGGGGCAAGTGACCTTATGGTATAGCAACTTGGGCAAGTGGCCTCATGGTATAGCTACTGGTAGCAAGTGACCTTATGGTATAGATACTGGGGCAAGTGACCTTATGGTATAGATACTGGAGGAAAGTGATGTTATGGTATAGCTACTGGGGCAAGTGACTTTATCGTATAGCTACTGGAGGAAAGTGACCTTATGGCATAGATACTGGAGGAAAGTGGCCTTATGGTATAGCTAATGGGGCAAGTGACCCTATGGTATAGCTACTGGAGGAAAGTGACCTTATGGTATAGCTACTGGGGAAAGTGACCTTATGGTAAAACTTCTGGAGGAAAGTGACCTTATTGTATAGCTACTGGAGGAAAGTGGCCTTATGGTATAGCTACTGTGGCAAGTGACCTTATAGTATAGCAACTGTGGCAAGTGGCCTTATGGTATAGCTACTGGGGCAAGTGACCTTATGGTATAGCAACTTGGGAAAGTGGCCTTATGGTATAGCTACTGGTAGCAAGTGACCTTATGGTATAGCTACTGGGGCAAGTGACCTTATGGTATAGTTACTGGGGCAAGTGGCCTTATGGTATAGCTACTGGGGCAAGTAGCCTTATGGTATAGCTACTGGAGGAAAGTGACCGTATGGTATAGCTACTGGGGCAAGTGACCTTATGGTATAGATACTGGAGGAAAGTGACCTTATGGTATAGACACTGGAGGAAAGTGACCTTATGGTATCGATAATGGAGGAAAGTAACCTCATGGCATGGCTACTGGGGCAAATGACGTTATGGTATAGTTACTGGCGACATGTGAGCATATGGTATAGCTACTGGGGCAAGTGACCTTATGGTATAGCTACTGGAGGAAGGTGACCTTATAGTATAGCTACTTGGGCAAGTGACGTTATGATATAGCTACTGGCGACATGTGAGCTTATGGTATAGCTACTGGGGCAAGTGACGTTATGGTATAGATACTGGAGGAAAGTGCTGTTATGGTATAGCTACTGGGGCAAGTGACTTTATCGTATAGCTACTGGAGGAAAGTGACCTTATGGTATAGATACTGGAGGAAAGTGGCCTTATGGCATAGCTACTGGGACAAGTGGCCTTATGGTATAGCTACTGGGGCAAGTGACATTATGGTATAGCTACTGGCGACATGTGAGCTTATGGTATAGATACTGGAGGAAAGTGACGTTATGGTATAGATACTGGAGGAAAGTGACCTTATGGTATAGCTACTTGGGCAAGTGACGTTATGATATAGCTACTGGCGACATGTGAGCCTATGGTATAGCTACTGGGGCAAGTGACGTTATGGTATAGATACTGCAGGAAAGTGCTCTTATGGTATAGCTACTGGGGCAAGTGACTTTATCGTATAGCTACTGGAGGAAAGTGACCTTATGGTATAGATACTGGAGGAAAGTGGCCTTATGGTATAGCTACTGGGGCAAGTGACCTTATGGTATAGCTACTGGAGGAAAGTGACCTTATGGTATAGCTACTGGGGAAAGTGACCTTATGGTATACCTACTGGAGGAAAGTGACTTTATTGTATAGCTACTGGAGGAAAGTGGCCTTATGGTATAGCTACTGAGGAAAGTGACCTTATTGTATAGCTACTGGAGGAAAGTGGCCTTATGGTATAGTTACTGGAGGAAATTGGCATTATGGTATAGCTACTGTGGCAAGTGACCTTATAGTATAGCAACTGGGGCAAGTGGCCTTATGGTATAGCTACTGGGGCAAGTGACCTTATGGTATAGCAACTTGGGCAAGTGGCCTTATGATATAGCTACTGGTAGCAAGTGACGTTATGGTATAGATACTGGAAGAAAGTGATGTTATGGTATAGCTACTGGGGCAAGTGACATTATCGTATAGCTACTGGGGCAAGTGACCTTATGGTATAGCTACTGGGGAAAGTGACCTTATGGTATAGCTTCTGGAGGAAAGTGACCTTATTTTATAGCTACTGGAGGAAAGTGGGCTTATGGTATAGCTACTGAGGAAAGTGACCTTATTGTATATCTACTGGAGGAAAGTGGCCTTATGGTATAGCTACTGTGGCAAGTGACCTTATAGTATAGCAACTGTGGCAAGTGGCTTTATGGTATAGCTACTGGAGCAAGTGACCTTATGGTATAGCAACTTGGGAAAGTGGCCTTATGGTATAGCTACTGGTAGCAAGTGACATTATGGTATAGCTACTGGGGCAAGTGACCGTATGGTATATCTACTGGGGCAAGTGGCCTTATGGTATAGCTACTGGGGCAAGTAGCCTTATGGTATAGCTACTGGGAGGAAAGTGACGTATGGCATAGCTACTGGGGCAAGTGACCTTATCGTATAGATACTGGAGGAAAGTGACCTTATGGTATAGACACTGGAGGAAAGTGACCTTATGGTATCGATAATGGAGGAAAGTGACCTCATGGTATAGCTACTGGGGCAAGTGACGTTATGGTATAGCTACTGGTGACATGTGAGCTTATGGTATAGCTTCTGGAGGAAAGTGACCTTATGGTATAGCTACTGGGGCAAGTGGCCTTATGGATTAGCTACTGCGGCAAGTGACCTTATGGTATAGCTACTGGCGACATGTGAGCTTATGGTATAGCTACTGAGGAAAGTGATCTTATGGCATAGCTCCTAGAGGAAAGTGACCTTATGGTATAGCTACTGGAGCAAGTGACCTTATGGTATAACTACTGGGGCAAGTGACCTTATGGTATAGCTACTGGGGGCAAGTAACATCATGGTATAACTAGTGGAGGAAAGTGGCCTTATGTTATAGCTACTGGAGGAAAGTGGCCTTATGTGATAGCTTCTGGGGCAAGTGGCCTTATGGTATAGCTACTGACGGTAAGTGACCTTATGGTATAACTACTGGAGGAAAGTGACCTTATGGTATAGCTACTGGAGGAAAGTGGCCTTATTGTATAGCTACTGGAGGAAAGTGGCCGTATGGTATAGCTACTGGGGCAAGTGAACTTATGGTATAGCAACTGGGGCAAGTGGCCTTATGGTATAGCTACTGGTAGCAAGTGACCATTAGGTATAGCTACTGGGAAAAGTGACCTTATGGTATAGATACTGGAGGAAAGTGACTTTATGGTATAGCTACTGGGGCAAGTGACCTTATGGTATATCTACTGGGGCAAGTGACCTTATGGTATAGATACTGGAGGAAAGTGACCTTATGGTATAGATACTGGAGGAAAGTGACCTTATGGTATAGATACCGGAGGAAAGTGACCTTATGGTATAGCTAATGGGGCAAGTGACGTTATGGGATAGCTACTGGCGACATGTGAGCTTGTGGTATAGATACTGGGGCAAGTGACCTTATGGTATAGATACTGGAGGAAAGTGATGTTATGGTATAGCTACTGGGGCAAGTGACATTATCGTATAGCTACTGGAGGAATGTGACCTTATGGTATATATACTGGAGGAAAGTGGCGTTATGGTATAGCTACTGGCGGCAAGTGACCTTATGGTATAGCTACTGGAGGAAAGTGACCTTATGGTATAGCTACTGGTGGAAAGTGGCCTTCTGGCATAGCTACTGGGGCAAGTGATGTTATGGTATAGCTACTGGCGACATGTGAGCTTATGGTATAGCTACTGGGACAAGTGACCTTATGGTATAGATACTGGAGGAAAGTGGCCTTATTGTATAGCTCCTATGGCAAGTGACCTTATGGTATAGATACTGGAGGAAAGTGACCTTATGGTATAGCTACTGGAGGAAAGTGGCCTTATGGTATGGCTACTGGGGGAAGTGGCCGCATGGTATATCTACTGGTGCAAGTGACCTTATGGTATAGCAACTGGGGAAAGTGGCCTTATGGTATAGCTACTGGTAGTAAGTGACCTGATGGTATAGCTACTGGGGCAAGTGACCTTATGGTATAGCTACTGGGGCAAGTGGCCATATGGAATAGCTACTGGGGCAAGTGATCTTATGATATAGATACTGGAGGAAAGTGACCTTATGGTATAGATACCGGAGGAAAGTGACCTTATGGTATAGCTAATGGGGCAAGTGACGTTATGGTATAGCTACTGGCGACATGTGAGCTTGTGGTATAGATACTGGGGCAAGTGACCTTATGGTATAGATACTGGAGGAAAGTGATGTTATGGTATAGCTACTGGGGCAAGTGACATTATCGTATAGCTACTGGAGGAATGTGACCTTATGGTATATATACTGGAGGAAAGTGGCGTTATGGTATAGCTACTGGGGCAAGTGACCTTATGATATTGCTACTGGAGGAAAGTGACGGTATGGTATAGCTACCGGGGAAAGTGACCTTATGGTATAGCTACTGGCGGCAAGTGACCTTATGGTATAGCTACTGGAGGAAAGTGACCTTATGGTATAGCTACTGGTGGAAAGTGGCCTTCTGGCATAGCTACTGGGGCAAGTGACGTTATGGTATAGCTACTGGCGACATGTGAGCTTATGGTATAGCTACTGGGACAAGTGACCTTATGGTATAGATACTGGAGGAAAGTGGCCTTATTGTATAGCTCCTATGGCAAGTGACCTTATGGTATAGATACTGGAGGAAAGTGACCTTATGGTATAGCTACTGGAGAAAAGTGGCCTTATGGTATGGCTACTGGGGCAAGTGGCCGCATGGTATATCTACTGGGGCAAGTGACCTCATGGTATAGCAACTGGGGCAAGTGGCCTTATGGTATAGCTACTGGTAGTAAGTGACCTGATGGTATAGCTACTGGGGCAAGTGACCTTATGGTATAGCTACTGGGGCAAGTGGCCTTATGGAATAGCTACTGGGGCAAGTGATCTTATGATATACATACTGGAGGAAAGTGACCTTATGGTATAGATACTTGAGGAAAGTGACCTTATGGTATAGCTAAATGGGCAAGTGACGTTAAGGTATAGCTACTGGCGACATGTGAGCTTATGGTATAGCCACTGGGGCAAGTGACCTTATGGTATAGATACTGGAGGAAAGTGAAGTTATGGTATAGCTACTGGGGCAAGTGACATTATCGTATAGCTACTGGAGGAAATTGACCTTATGGTATTTATACTGGAGGAAAGTGACCTTATGGTATAGCTACTGGCGGCAAGTGACCTTATGGTATAGCTACTGGAAGAAAGTGACCTTATGGTATAGATACTGTTGGAAAGTGGCCTTATGGCATAGCTACTGGCGCAAGTGACGTTATGGTATAGCTACTGGTGACATGAGAGCTTATGGTATAGCTACTGGGGGCAAGTAACCTCATGGTATAACTAGTGGAGGAAAGTGGGCTTATGTTATAGCTACTGGGACAAGTGACCATATTGTATAGCTACTGGGGCAAATGACCTTATGGTATAGATACTGGAGTAAAGTGACCTTATGGTATAGATACTGGAGGAAAGTGATCTTATGGTATAGCTTTTGGGGCAAGTGACCTTATGGTATAGCTACTTGCGCAAGTGACCTTATGGTATAGCTACTGGCGGTAAGTGACCTTATGGTATAGCTATTGGAGGAATGTGACCTTATTGTATAGCTACTGGGACAAGTGACCTTATGGTATAGCTACTGGAGGAAAGTGACATTATGGTATAGCAACTTGGGCAAGTGGCCTTATGGTATAGCTACTGGGGCAAGTGACCTTATGGTATAGCTACTGTAGGAAAGTGGCCATTTGTTACAGTGCACCAAGATCACCTAATTTCTGTATCATAGCTCGACACCTTAGATCTCCCCAGTTGGCATCAAATTCAGTTCCAGTTCTTGTTTCGTTCGCGCGGTCGGTAGAGTGCACCCGCAAATTTGCCAATATATATTCTTATATTCCTATATTTCCTTCGCTGTCATCAACGCCGACTGCACTTATCAATAATTCCAATCAGAACTCTCGTGTTGACCTGAACTATCAATAGTAGTTCTACTTCTGTACTCCCTGTTATGGCAGTCAATTTCATAGGATTTTTATAATTTAAATTATTTAATATTATTAAGTAATGAAGTAGATTTTAGAAAATCATTAGTAGAAACAAGCTCTAGTATGTTTCGAATGTTTATCTGAAGCATAAATTCATACGTGTTAATCATTATATTCCCGGGATATGTTGATCAATGTAACAATTGTGCCACTTTAATGTAGGCATCAGATGACTTAATAGTCAGTATTGGTTAACGTTTAACTAGACTGAATATGAGTCATCTGTTTTATCATTAAATTTCGACCGAGTCAAAATTAGGGAATTCTTATTAACACTTGCGATTTTCAATGCCATTTTCTAGAATTCTCCCGGAACAAACACGCTTATATGTATCGGGTTATGTATTCAGAATCTATTATAATGAAATGACTTACATTGAATGTTTACGTTTACGTCTATGCAATTACCTATTACTTTCAACTCCAAGATCTAAAATTACCCCGGATCAAACATTATTTATTTAAATTACTCTAAGCGCAAATGACTAAAATAAATATTTATATATTAGCATATTTTTATGATAGAAAACATCAAAACAAATTGTTTTGGAACAAAATCACACCACAAGCTCATATATCGATATACATATGCATATTATTTAATAATGGCTGGCATTGCCTAATAAGGTGGATAGGAAATAATCAAATCACGTGAAGCAATTGAAACCATCTCAAGCAGTTTTAACATCCAAGTATACCCGTCGTATCTGTGTTTAATTTGGTCGGGGTCTTGAAGACCAGAAAAAAGGATTTAGAATAAATGTTTCATTATCCCTTTTTATAAGGTACCTAGACCCACTACCCTAGTGACGATCCCAATGAAGTAAACCATCTAATAATTTCAGCCTTAACGAGATGCATTTAATTCTTCAGTCTATGATGGAAAACTTACTATTAGTACAGACACTCTGTGACAATGTGTGTTTTATCCTCATACAGAAAATGAAATACCATTTTGTTAATATCGTTTTCATTATGCTGATGCATATTAACAATTGCAGCAACATGCCAAAGCTGAGACAATCCCAAATTATTAATAACCAACCGCCATCAAAAATTATTTATTGATTTAAGCGATTTGTTCAGATCCTCTTAAGGTTAAAGATTTATTACAATATCGGCCGATGGAGGTTTTAATATTTCCTTAATATTACCTAGTAATTCAGCTGCCAAATCTTAATCAATTTCAACAGACTTAAATAGATTTCCAGAGTTTAAAGTATGTCTTTATTTGAATAGCCACGTTGACCATTTATTTCAAGGCATCAACTGATCTTTTCCACACGTCTAGAACTTTCTAGGCCATAAACATATTGTGTAGGTTTTTCCCTTCAATAGACAATTGTGACCTTGATATTACCTTTGTGCCTTCGGTTTTATACAGTTCTGCTACAACCACATTTTATTCGCCAGGGTGTATCATGAATTACTTTTGCACTGGTTGAGAAAAATACACCACATTCCCTGAAATGCAGTGGTATAAATAGACCTGAAATTTAGTGTCGAATCAGACATTTCAACAATCACCACAACCAATCTACCGCTATCATCAGCTTAATAAACTCAAACATCTGGGTAAAATTAAGATTGGCTCACCAATATTCAAATCAGTGGCATTAAAATAAAAGGGTCCAGACTTATACAGTTGTTTGAAATTTTCGTCCACCTCAACTTTGTTTCTCGTAGCATGAAAATGCCAGCATTTATATCTGATAATGTCTCCAGCACATGCGTGGCTTTAATACATCATTCAACCGGCAGCAATTAACTGAGCAAACTATCATTATGATTAAAAGTCTCTAAATAAAATCGGATGTCTAGTTTGAGTTTGTATTCTTACAATTTTTCCCAATTACACTAATTGCCAATATTCATATTCAGATCGGTAGTGATCAGATGCTGATACCGTGAAATATATGAATCACTACGCAGTTGCCTATAGCAACCGGCTTTACATGTAGCATAGGGAACTAAAATCTCACCATTCTCGAAGCGATACAGCAGGCTGAGACGCGTGTCCTTTGGAGAGGGATGTCAGACTCTATCAGAGAGATAACATTGTCGATATGCTCATCCTTCCCTTCCTCTTCCCCAGAGTTCATGCCTTCTATCACTCACTTAACCCCACCAACACTATTATCCCATACAGTCATCTGTTTAACATATTTAGATAACAAATCAGACTCAGTTAGTGGTGACAATTCAAAAGGTATATTATATCAACTTCCATTGACTGAGATACAAATTTTGTTTGTCCCCCATACTAAACACTGTATCTTCAAAAGCGTTGGTGCCATTATTCTTCTGGATTACGTCAGTAACTTCTGCTGGAGGGATAACATATATACCAGTCACCAAAACTTGAATTTCATCAACATGCATTGCCAATACTGTATCGCCAGTAACCCTACTCCTAATGCTAATTACTAACAATATGGTGTTCTGCATTACTAACAAGGTTGTACTATTAGCATACGTATATGTGAGCGGTAGATTAATATTACTAGGTTCTAGACTAGAAGTGGTAATTTCACAAAATTTGTGGAAAATTTCCAAAAACTTAAAACTGATGCTGCCTAAGGCAGCAACAACTTGCAGTCAAACGATTTTCAAAATATTCGACATTTCTCATGCTGGGACATAGGCAAACGTCGTAGATGGGCCAAATTTATAAAAATAAAACTAATATAGTCATTTCGCGAAAAATGCAAAAAATTTACCTCGTAGTAAATTGAAAAAATTTCGATGCATATTTTCATAAATTCTGCCGATTATTTTGTAACTAATTTGACGTAAAGTTGTTGCTTCATGCGCAGTCAAATGATTTTCAAAATATTCAGCCCTTCCAATGCTGGAAAATAGGGAAATATCGTAGATAGGCTCTACGGGCGAGCGTTATATAATTAAAAGTTAATCTTTGCAATGTTAAAACTAAATTGGCGCCTTTTTACTGGCTTGAAAAGCTGAGAATACGCACCGGTTTCTTAAGACCACTATCCAATGGGAACGAGTGAACAATTGATTCCAAATTGACTTCATTATACTGGGCGGGTGGGGTGGGGGAGGGGGTTGTTCCTCGTATTCAGCCAATCAGAGTACTTGTTGATATAGCCTGTCCTATTGAGCGCCTCGCGGTCTTTTCATTGGCCTACTTAGTTGAGGTAATCTAAACCTAATTGGGAACCAATTTACGAAATTGCGTATTCTGTTATTTTTTAAATAGAAAATCAGGCATTTTAAATTATTTTTTTATTTATTATTATTATTATTATTATTAGTAGTAGTATTATTATTAAGAGAGTTCTACTCTCTTCTCTCTTTCTCTCTCTCTCTCCCTCCCTCCCTCCCTCCCTCCTTCCCCTCCCTCCCTCCTCCCTCCCCTCCCTCCCTCACTACGTCGTTGCTACTTCCAAAGTTCCAAGATTAAATAATCGATTATCCGATTAAACCGATTATTTTCCAGACATCATAATCGATTATTTATTTCCATAATCGAACAGCTCTAGTTCGAACCCCGCTCAGGTCGAGAATTGAAAAAAGTAAAAACTACATTCCAGATGATCAATGAGCTATATTCTAGTGCCAGTGCGTAGTCAATGACAGGGTTCATAGAACTGATGCTTGACAATAATAAAAACTACTACTACAACTACTACTACTTTTTTTTTTTTGAAAAACCGACGCTGACGCAGTCGGACAAACTTCACGGAGGAACTCCTTTAAAAAGGCTTGAAAACCCCCAGAAAAAAACCTGGTGAACTAGTAATCTTGATTAATATTACACCAAAACAATGATAAATAATGAGCATTAATACAATCTATAAATACATATGGCTTAAAAAGTAGATAGTAATGTAGATTTTATGTACACATATCTCTGGTCAGATTAAGAATTGAGCAGTTGAATATTATGCACTACAAGTAAGTAGATTGTTATTGGAAAACTGTTTTTCTGTACGAGAATGCTGAGATTTACTGACATTTTGCATTGTCTGTTAACTAATTGGATCGTTTCAAAAGGTGAGTTAAATGAATACTGTGTTTACAGGACCGTAACAATGACACTGATGGGGCATTGAAATTATATGGGTCTGTAGTGGTGGGGTTAGAAGGGGTAGTTATTCAAACCGAAAATGTACTAAATCTAAATTCTCGTAGAGACGAGCCTCTGAATGTGCTAAGGAAATGCTCATATTTATCCCCGAACAAAAATATAATATTCCATTAACTTAACAAACATTGTATCTTTAGTTTGTCATTCTCCGGAAAATTCGAATTTTTATACAATGTGGCAAAAATGGGCAAGGGTTTACAATCTCTAAGTTTTTTGGTTACTTCTGTGATGTGTATCTGAAGGAAATAGCATACATTACATTAAAACCTATGTTATGTTATGCGCACGCATGCGCGCGCGTGTGTATGCGTGTTTTGTGTGCTGGTGCGCGTGTGCGTGTATGTATATTCATGCGTGTGCGCGTGTGTGTGTGTATGTACGTGCATGCGTGCGTGTGTGCGCGCGTGCGTTTGTACGTACGTGAATGCGTGCGTATGTGCGTGCGTGCGTGTGTGTGCCCCGACAGTGCTACAACTCATAAAACATTACATTAAACAAAGAGATGAGGTGGATTCTGCTAATCACCGGCAATATAAAATAGTTATTCCTATTGTATGTGGCTAAAGACCCTTACACAACATGGGTGCTTTAACTTCCCAGTCCGAGCCATTTAGAGGTGAACCACTTAGATCAGTTGAATTGCTGAATCTAGCAGACAAAATCCGTATACCATTTTTTAATTATTGGTTATATACACAACATGAGTGATTCCCAAAAAAACCATATGCCGGTTTGGCAGTTCTATTGTTTTTAAGTAGTGAATCCATTCGGAATCAAGCTAGGCCTGCCTAAATTCGTCAAGTCGCTGAAACCAGCTCCACACTGACGCTTGCATGATGTTGACATGTGTTGATCATTGCTATGCTGAACACCTCAGCGGATGCTGCATCAAGATCGTGATTCAAGATACACAAACAATTCTTTATTACATATCTTTTACATTTACATGTCTTAGCAATGAGGCATTGTAAAGGAGATTATTAGCGTGAGAGAACTCTTCCAAATTTCACCTTATTTACACATTAAGAAAATTAGTGACTGAAGATGTATTGGCTCGATTAACACCAACGCGTAAGACGATATAGTCTCGTGATTCCTGTTAAAGGTTATCTGAGGGTTATACACAATCGAGAGAGGCTTACACTTCAGGGTTGCGAGCGATCCGCCTATATCTGGCAAGCAGACGAAACAAGCTAGCAAAGTCCTTTTAATAAATACTGCTGCTATGAAAAGTGGACAGCTAGTACAATGGACCTTTCCGGTTTTAGCTATGCCCCGCCCATCTCTAGCTAAGCTCCACCCACACCTCACTCGATCGATCTCTGAACACCATGACTATCAATTTCCAAAAAACTACACAGGTAAGCTGTTGAATATTTTGAAACTAATTTGACTTGGCGCTGTTGCTGCCTAGGGAAGCAACAGCGCCCAGTCAAATTAGTTTCAAAATATTCAACAGCATGTTTATTAAATAGCAAAGAATTACAAAGACATGCAATTTATACAGTGTGTCGGACTCTGAGATTTGATGACGATCTATATGGAACCCTTTATGACGTAATGATTGTGGCATCATCATACACGCCCTGGGCAGATTATGACGTCATACGAGGTCAGATGATGGATGGATACTCTGGAAAGGTGAAATGCCATTCAGGCAACAATATCCTACTATGGTGCTGATTATACATGTACTTGTCTGTTAATTTCTTCATTTTTTTTCCTTCCCACCAGCATTATGCCTAAATATAGGCTGACATACTTCAATGGCGTGGACGCGCTGAGATTATGCGGTATCTGTTTGCAATAGCTTCTATTGAATACGAAGATAATCGGTTAGATGGTAAGCAATGGCCTGAGTTGAAATAGAGTAAGTATATTAACTGTGCTGGACATGTGCGCATTACAAACTCCACCATCTAGCTAGGCCAATGATGGATGTATCCCTCTTTTGAAATTGTGATATATATTTATGTTTCATTGATAGAATTAGAGTCATATTAATGGTATCACTTAAGTTAGATTTGTCCATTTATTATACACTATATACTTTTCCAAACAAATAGCCTCAATGTAAACCGAATCTTGAAAACTAAATCGTCCATAGCTACAGTACAAGGTTACACATTAACGTTGCAAAGATTGCAATCTACTGATTAATACTAAAGATTTGTTGATATTTCTCACGATTTTTTTAACCATTTGACCTTTTGTAACATTTTTGAGGTTAAGGTTTTCTTTACAGTTTTCATTGGCAGTATTATTCAACAACTTCTCTTGTGATCATTTACGATTTTCACAGTTTTAGACGTGCTTGCACTTTGCACAGGTGCGATCTACTTCATTTGCAGTACAGATTTGAGGAATTATTAAATTTTTCAAGGTTGTAGACTTAAGAATATTTGTAACATTTTTTGATTAAAGTTTTATTTAAAGTTGTTCGTTGGTGTTCATCAGTGCCTCTTTGTGCTTCAGTGAAACTTAACAGAGTTGTTCTATGCATTGCAGAAATTTAATACCCAGTATTCGCAGTAAATGTTTATGAAATCTTTTCAATTTTCTATCGCTATTGGACGGTGAAGGCTTTGGTTAAAGTTGTTCATCGACCTTTTTATTCAGCAATATCTTTAGAAGTGTTCTATTCAATACAACTGCCAGGGAATGAGAGCGGCTATCGCTATAGTCTGGCACAAATTCTTCCATTTGTGAAATACATTTAATGTTTGCACTTACCAATATATTCCTCATAAAACCCACTGGCCAAAATGCAAACTAGTTCTAACGATTAGCTGTGTCTGAAAATTGCACCTCCAAACCTAGTGATAATCGTTGTTTGATATATGTCTCTTTCTCTATATACATTTTCTATGTACTACTTTTTGATATAATGCAGGATAATTAAGTAAATGATGTTCTTTACAGCTATGCTGTTTGGTCAAATGCCGGTACTTGAAGTAGATGGTGTAATGATTGCTCAATCGTTTGCCATCGCAATATTAGTTGCCAAGCGATTAGGTGAGATTTACGCTGTGTAAATTGCAATGTAATTTTGTAAGTAGCTTTCACCACAACTGTACCCAAAATGAAATACATGCATCTCCAGTGTTGGGTCCATGACACCGTTAGCCCCGTGAGCCCTGGAGCGGTCCTAGAGTGAGACACCCTCCCCAATTGTTCAGAGGACACCTGCATTCTCCCAACTTGAAGAAAAGCTTTTAACATATTAAGATGAAATATTGTATCTAAGCTGGTGAATATTTTAAAAGCAATTTGCATAGAAGTTGCTAGGCAGCAAGAGCTTTCAATAAAATTAGGATCAAACTATTACATAATATATTTCTTACGCCTTTAAGCAAACACTGTTCAAACAATTAGAAAATTGAGGATTGGAGACTGGCTGTTGATGTATCATTGTCGGTTGATGGCTGTGCGCTGAAGTGAAATGACGACCTGCTTGCCACCTTCAGCCAGATGAACGATTTTATTCGTGTGTGACGACTACTGGTGACGATCCATCTATTGTACAGTTTCCTAGAATCCGAAAGGTATTACTCGTCCTCTAAGTATGACGCCACACGTGTCTGATTACCTCACTTCTAGTTCTCAACATGATTATAATAATGACACCAAAACTAATCTCATGCAAGCCTGATTTTTATTTATTAATTGCAAATGACGAAGTTGATGCTAACCGCTTCAGACTATGGGCACTTAAAACTGTACTTAACAGCCATCTGCATCGCTTAGTTACAATTAATGTGCAGATTTATCTGCCAATTCTGTTAAGCAACAGATGGTATCAATCTAGCAGGCATCTAGATGATATGTACATAGCTCCAATCACATGTTAGAGAGAATCGGAGGATGAAGAAGCACCTCAGGTATTTTCCTTATGATATCTTCAAATCTAGCCAGCTGCATTATGCATGTATGCCATCGTCCTTCCCGGACAAACAAAAGTATGTGTGACTGGTCACTGTACGTTTGGGCTTCTTTAGAGAACTATTTACTCTAGGAACCATGCAATATCGCCACAGTAGATTTCTCAGGAAATGAAACAGCTGACAAAGGATTTGACAAAAAAGGTGACCAAACGACACAGGAAAGAATCAGATTTTACTATGAGAAAAAAATATTCTCCCACATTTTATTTAGAAATGGAAGGACAAGCTAGTTTACTCGGAAATGGGATTTCAAAGATTGCTACCATGGTCTGGATACTAGGATTCACTTACAATTAATAGCAAACCACCGGTGCATTAAAACTCACATCTTCAAGATGAAACCAGGAGAGACAAATATTCGTTCATGCGGTGCAGATACACAGACATCCCTTAATGTCCTTGGAGAATGTTCTAGCTAGGCAGTTTTGTGAAAGCCAACCTCGCCTCACATACTGACAATAGTATGAGACAGCAAAGATAATAACGACACTGTTCAGAAAGATCACCTGGATGTCCAGTATGAATGCAGAAATATCAAGCTTGACAAATCTGACTGTTTATTGTATTAAGCTATCAATAGTCATTGCTTCAGCCATCCTTTAATATTTTAATGACACAATTGTGAGAGATGTGTGACTGAATTTGCATATCATAGAAATCCAATTTGGCTTTTTTACTCACAGACAGTTTATATTAACTTAGGTATATATTAACTACCGCTACCATATATAAATTTCCTGTTTAAATTGGCACAGGTGATATTTTATCTCCACTGTGGGTCAATACCGAGTGCACATGCCCAAGAGATGTCAAGGGATCAGATTTCAGGATTGTATGACATGAGGTCATTTACTTTAGATAATTATCTTATAAAGATTCTACAACTACTCCATACTCCATAGTAGCGCAATTATTTCTTATTTCGGCCGACTTATTATTATTATTATTATTATTATTATTATTATTATTCATGTTTGACAGGAAAGGATGATATTCAGGAAGCACTTGCGGACTCGTATGTTTTAACAGTACATGAAATGTGGGATTCAATGACGTAGATCTTTATTGAGAAAGATGAAGATAGAAAGGTGTGGTTATGGACATGTTCTTAGCCATCTGAACTGAAAGACTAAATACGATAAATCATCTGCAATGTAAGAAATAATATTTTGAATATTTTGAAACTAATTTGACTGAAACGATTGCTGCCAATGGTCGAAACGGGTTTCTGTCGAATTTGTTTAAAATATTCAACAGCTTACTTGTATGGTTGCCTAGAAATTGAGATACTGTTACTCTAGGGTCCAATGGGCTAGCAATTCATGTTATGACTTTCCAATAAATATATATTTATATGAGGCCATATTTAGCTTCTCAATCATGCACATTATGCAGTAAAGTATGGTTTGCAAAGAACTCCGGCCAGCGTATATTACTGCATAGCATAATTTTAATGTATGCCACCATGTCATTCTATGGCGTTTTATATAGATCTTGGAAGCGCAAAATATTTGAGCAATCTTATCCTAAATTACTGGATTAATAGTTTCCAAATCTTTTCGTCTATATTTGGTGAAAAATCCAAGATGGCTAAGGAACCCTAATATGTCACTGCTTTGTCGCCAACATGACTATTTTAGATGTCGTGATTCAGACGTAATACGTATATATATATATATATATATATATATATATATATATATATATATATATATATATATATATATATATATATATATATATATATATATATATATATATATATATATATATATATATATATATATATATATATCCTCAGTATTTTTATGGTATCATAAAAGCTGTGGTTACGATATAATTGGAAACAATTTATCGCATTTTCATACATCTCAAAGCATACAATGACTGCCAGATTTAGGAAATAAAACTATGCCAACTGATGAAACGATAGCCAGGAACCACGATAATGGGGTGGTCCGATCTGCCATTCACGCATCTGATGTTTTGATCAAAATACCTCACATGTTAGGTGATATCTTAGTCAAATAACTGAGGTCTATCAAGAAAATGACAACTGCCGGTCAATATGGGTCTGGATCATATGTCTTTGGTGAGTTTACATTTGAATAAACATTATGTTGAATATTTCGAAACTAATTTCATTGGGAGCTGTCATCGGCAGTAATAGCTTCCAGTCAAATTAATTTCGAAATATCAAGTAGCTTACTTGTACACTTACATTGAATGTGATTCTAGGAGTTTATGATTCAAAATGTTAAAATTCATTCAAGAACAGGTGCAAGGCGCCAAATCTTAGCTAGGAATGGGCGGGGAATATTTCAGATTCTTGCTTTGAATTTGTTATTTATTTAACTGCCTCGCAACTGAAAGCCACTAGACAATAATTTCAAAGGTAAAGACATCTTGACTTCCTCAATATTTTGAAAACAATTTGACTGAAATGTGACTACTCGTAATACAGTTTATGATTGTATTTCAGGCTGAACTGCAAAAGATATAAGGAGGAAACCGGCCCAAACAAACTTTGTAAATTAGAAGCCATCCTGTCCGCCAATCCATCTGGGAATTTTGTGGTTGATGAGGTAAAACTATACATGTAGTCGTGAGTAGATACGAATCTAAGCTAATCTTATGATCATCACTGCTAGAAAATCCATCAATATGCTTTTGGCAAAGGTGTTGCTACTACTACTACTACTACTACTACTACTACTACTACTACTACTACTACTACTTCTACTACTACTACTACTACTACTACTCCTACTACTACTACTGTTGCTGCTGCTGGTGCTGCTGCTGTTCCTGCTGCTGCTGCTGCTGCTGCTGCTGCTGCTGCAGCTACTACTACTACTACTACTACTACTACTACTACTACTACTACTACTACTACTGTTGCTACTGTGCTGTAATGTACAGTTTAATATATGCCATTTCACCAATTACTGCATAATACTAGCTATGCATAGGGTACTATAAATATGTTACACATATAACAAACAGCCCAATTGCCATAATAACAGTATTATAATATGCTATTTTAATAGCCTGGGAGAATACAGTGAACATGAACTTGGCAGAGTAGTTGCTCTAGAGAACTCTATCATGTACCATCACCTCACCCACCTCCAAAAAATATTGAATTTTATAGCCGAATGATTCCTAATCTGCCGAATATATTCTTTTACATACTTCGTTCGTTCATTCGTTTATTTATTTATTTATTTATTTACAGATGACTTGCGCAGATGTGGTCGTGTTTGACATGATAAGCTTGGTACGCCGTCGCTCCTTTTCAGATTCGGATTTGTCTGCATATCCAAAGATGGTGGCATTGGAGTCTAGAATAAAATCTCTACCAAGTCTTGCCGCGTGTATAGCCAAAAGACCAGATACAGCATTCTGATTAAAAGGACTATTAAATTTGAAATGCGCAGTAATTTTATGATGTAATTTTGTCTACTTCGATTTTTATGAATACAATTGATTTTGCAACCAGACATCATCATTATTACTAGTCCTTTGATCTCATCACATGGCTAGTCTTATCATTCACCCATTTAGCTTAATATTATTCGCATTGACAATGAGAATTGTTTGCAAACATACACTGACTATAGATTCGTTTTAGTTTCAAAATATCTAATTGCATACTTTCCAAAGTGGGATTAGAATAAAGGTTCTACAACTTACCTTTCCTTCCAGATACTATACAATTTTCCTAATAGCTGAGGTAACAATACCAACGCTAGTAATAAAAGCAGTAACAATGGTAAATCTCTAGAACAATGTATCGATCAAGCAGCCAACCGACCCACACACGCACTCATGCACGCACGCACACATGCATGCACACACACACGCACACTCGCTCGCTCGCTCACACTCTCTCGCTCGCACGCACGCATGCACGCACGCACTCATGCACGCACGCACACACACACCCCACCACCACCCCAACCCAGTGATCAGTTCACCAAACAAACCTCTGATTACTCGATTATTTGCTCAACCACCAAATAAAATTCTCAATCAACGAATGTGTAATTTGTAATTTAATGTTTTATTCAAAGTGCCAGTCGATCAAAAAATCAATCAAACATGCACTCAATCGATGTACGCATACATTTTTGTGTGTATGTATGTTCAGGCATGTACATATACTTGTTGTCATCCAGAACACATGCCCGTAAATCCGCATCATGCGCCCGCAATCCGCAACATGCGCCCGCAATCCGCAACATGTGCCTGCAATCCACAACATGTGAACGCAAATCCTCAACATGTATGCATGCATTTTGGCATGTATGCGTGTTCAGGCATGTACATGCACTTGTTGCCATCCACAACATGACCCCGCAAATCCGCATTATGCTCCCGCAATCTGCAACATGCACCTGCAATCTGCATCATGCGACCGCAATCCGCATCATGCGTTCGCACATGTATGCATACATTTTGGTGTGTATGTGTGTTCAGGCATGTACATATACTTGTTGCCATCCGCAACAACCCCATGCAAATCTGCATCATGCGCGCGCAATCCGCAACATACGCCCGCAAATTTGCAACATGCGGACCGCATGCGTCCGCACATGTATGCATACATTTTGGCGTGTATGCGTGTTCAGGCATGTACATATATTTGTTGCCATCCGCAGCACGCACCCGCAAATCTGCATCATGCGCCCGCAATCCACAACATGCACCCGCAATCTGCAACATACGCCCGCATTCCGCAACATATGCATGCAAATCCTCAACATGCAGCCGCAATCCGCAATCCACAACAAGCGGTCGCAATCCGCAACATGTGGTGGTGGTGGTGGCGCCTAGTGGTTGGTGGTGCATATCGGTCCTGGCGGTGGTGGTGCTAGTGGCACTGGTGTTGAAGGTGGTGGTGTTGATGCTCGTCGTGATGGTGGTGGGTGTTGGTGATGATGATGGGGGTGGAGGTGGTGGGTGCTTGGTGGGTGGTGTTTGCTGTTGCAATGTCTAGACAAATGGATAGCCAGCAGAGCCAGTCATTCCGATGAAAAATTTTCATAAATAGTCTTCTGGCACATGCATGCGCACAAGGGTGCACACCGGGGCATGCACGCACGCACAAGGGTACAACATATAACTAGCATTATTGCATATTAGCACATAGCAATAGCCGGTGAGTGGGTGCAGGTGTTATTATCGATTTTTTTAAAACTCTCAGCGAGGACATTGTAATATCTTGTGCTTAGAACGAGACGGGTGGTGTTTTAACATTCTTTCATTATTAACACGTGCCATGTTTGTAACTCGATTAAGGACCGATCTCATGGCTAATGTGTCAGTAATGGTTAAACAATATGCACCAAATAATCTTTTCAGCATAAGTACGCTCGACATACAATTCTATAAACGCACGGAACCTTCAGAGACATAATGACTACATTTTAACCATCGTGCAACATCTAAAACGACTGACATTATTGGAATATTAAGTATTTAAAAAACAATTTGTGTGTAATGACGGTTAAAAGTCAAATCGTTTTCAAAATATTCAGCAAAAATAGTTTACTAATAAATTAACGTTATCGACGAAACAGACAAATTATTTTCAAAATATACATCAATATCCTACCATAATTCCTCATACATCCTCAACCTCATACTCCTACGACCTCCATTGTCAGACCACCTCTTAAACTCTATTTTGTTACTAATCTGTCTGGTAGCTGTTGCTTACTAAGACAGTAACAGCTTACAGTTAAATTAGTCTCTAAATATTCTACAAAATAGTTTACTAATAAATTAACGTTATCGACGAAACAGTCAAATTGTTTTCAAAATATACATCAATATCCTACCGTAATTCCTCATACATCCTCAACCTCATACTCCTACGACCTCCATTATCAGACCACCTCTTAAACTCTATTTTTTTTACATTACTCTCTTATTATTTTTACAACAGTAGAAAACCACGGAGGGGGGGGGGGGGGCGCACCGCCACTACGTTAAAATGTAAAATACACAACTTTTAAGGGTTAACTAATTCAAAATAATAGAACATTCCACAGTGTTACTGAATCTCAATAACGTGTGCGGCTGTTCGCCATTGTTCTCTAAATCTCTAAAACGTGTGTCGCTCTTCACCATTGTTCTTTTCCTCTGGGCGGCTGTTCGCCATTGTTCCATACCCCTGGGCGGCTGTTCGCCATTGTTCTCCAAAAATCACTTTGTTCTCGGGAGACCACCTGCGGTGAAGAACAATAACGAACAGATACACCCATTACTACTAATCTCCGTGTGACTCACGAGGACCAAAGATTGGAATATAACTTCCATCAATGACACCTCCACAGATAGGAAAACTCCAGTTCTCCACATATCCCTGTATAGCATTCTTGAGTTCTTCCTCTTTAGGAAAGTGCACACATTTTCCCATCAAGCTCTCAACAATTGAGTTGCAAACCTTATGGATACAATCACAAACAGTCGATTTGCTTGGCCCGAAAGGATTAGCTACAGTTCTATATTCCACTGATGAAGCTAAGAAATATACGGCAATGGCAACCTGTTTTCTAACAGTCAATCGGTGGCACAACTGGGGCTTTTTGACTAAAGACTTTCTTCTAATTGGGAACATAACAGGTCAAAGGTTTCACTTCTCATCCGGCAGTTTTCGATCCATTGCTGTTCATTAAAGTTCTCGTTCACTATTTTTTCGAACATTTAAACACGATGTAAGAAATGTACTGCTGAATATTTTGGACTTAATTTGATTGGAAGCAATTGCTGGTTTGGGCAGCAATGGCTTCCAATCTAATTTAGTCTAAAGCTATTTAACAGTACGCTATGCGCTTGATTTTGTTTAGGAAACATGTTAAGATATTTCTGAGTTGTACTATGTATAGGATTTCATAGATCTGTCAATTAGTGCCTCTTTAATGGACCTTTCCAGTTTTAGTTATGATCCGCCCATCTCTAGCTAAGCTCCACCTACAACTCGCTCTTGGTGGGATCGATCGATCCCTGAACTATCAATTTCTAGAAAACTATACTGGTAAGCTGTTGAATATTTTGAAACTAATTTGATTGGGTGCTGTTGCTGCCTATGGCAGCAACATCACCCAGTCAAATTAGTTTCAAAATATTCAACAGCATGTTTATTAAATAGTAAAGACATACAATTCGTACAACCACGTCAACAATTATGCGTTCGCGACGAACTTATTTGCGTCAATCGTGACGTCATTGATTATGACGTCGGCCTACACGTCACGTACTTGATTATGACGTCATGTGGCGGATGGATAACCTGGAAAGGCTCTGTACAGTGCGTGCTAAAGCATAGCCGCAACACAATCCCACTTGAAGACCACATTATCATGGGCCAGTTCGAAAACTGATTGACAAGACCCCGTTCCATGTTTGCATCCCTCCCGTGTCGTCATCATCACGAAGACTACTGATAATAAAATAGATCATTATCTAAGGCGAAATCCCCGCACACCTGCCAGGACATAAACGGACTAGATACATACTGTGCATTTCATGCGTAGTCAAATCTGGTCTTATGTGTAACACATGAGATGAATATTACACCTCATTAGTGAATAGGCCGTTGTTGGAAGATTTGCTCGACTATAAGTTTATGCGGACGATAGCTTACCTGACTAGTTAATTGGCTGATTATATTTGTCTATTTCAGAAGGTGAGCTAAACTTTAAGATAACCAACTACTCCAACAACATATATGACGTATCCGTTATGATTAATTACTCTGTGCCTACAATTATGCGGGTATGGGTGCATTTCTGATGTGTGCTAAAATGTTGCACGGGCGTTACTTTTCTTTTATAGCAAATGTCGTTACACTATATTCGTGACGTCAACGGCTTTGTCAGAAATGTCAACAATTTTAGACATACCTACCGACTTATACTAGTTGCTCGTTGTAACTAAACTGTTCGCTAGCGAGACAATATATGCCCAATATTTGAGCCAGAAATCGTCTTAAAGAAACGATCTCAAACTTCTTTCCTGTCCTTGGCATGTGTTGACCTGGGCTTGGGTCAGGTTGTCCTTATCACGTCGTCAGACTCCCCGTAGATTTGTGTCGATTGTTATGGCTATGGGCCAGGTCTGTTTGTAGAGAGTAGCATGCGTCGGTCATTCCTGTTAGATAGGGTGTACAGTTTGTATGGTCACATGGAGGGCTGATTGCTCTAGCTATTCACTGCAGGTAAGAATGAGACTGTCCTGTTCATCATAACTTGAAGATACTTAATTGGTCTTTCTGGACAGCATGTCCGTACTGTATGTTGTAAGAGTGTACTCTTTCCATTTGGCTCTGGGTATTTTTGTTTAATGAGAGTTTTTGGATTACTATAGTTCAAAGGCACGCGTCTGTCTGCCACTTCATTTCCGGGGAACAAAAATACCTCAGTATATAGTTTAGTACGATGTGGTGTGCATGCCTAATTTGCATATTCCAAGGATAGATGCCTCCTATTTCCTCACAATTGCCATTCAAGTCATATCTGTATTCTTACAATATTTTTTATTGATGATACAACTATCTCACTTGTGCATAAATCACTATATTACGACAGCATTTTGAAATCACTCTAATGACCTAAATAAATATATCTCAAGTTGTACCTTAAACATACGCCAATATACGTAGCTATCAGATTACAACGCCAATGTGTCACTATCGTGTTTGTACGCGTTGAAACTGATTAAGACAGTACTCAAACTGGGCTTGAGCAATTTCGAAGGAGATAGACCATGCGATTTCCAAATTTTTCTTCAAGTCTGATAAAGGCAGCCGATCTGTCACTCAAGTATCTGACAACACAATCAGAATATGACACGTGTTAGCTGACGTCACAATCAAAATGACCTAGCTCCGTCACTAAAATCGAAAAGACCGTTACTAAGCTTTTCTTGTTGCATGGCTTTGATGAATTTACAATGTAATAAACATTCTGTTGAATATTTTAAAACTAATTTGAGTGGGTGCTGATGCAGCAAACATGTTTACGGAAAACATGTTTACAGAAAAGGGATTCAGATATGTTGGAATTATGCGCATTAACCATTTAATGACTAACTCTTTTCCAAAAATTTAAATATTTACTTATTGAATTTATTATGCGTAATAAATCGACCAATCAGAAGGCTAAAGAATTGACTTTTATTCGTTATTGATTGGTTGATTTAATACACATATAATAAATTGACCAATCAACTCAAAGCTCGTGCATGATATTGTACGGTTCGTCAGTTAAGCAAGTATCTAGAAATTTCATTACTAGTACGAGGACTATGAGAATTGGGTCATTTAAAATGTTAATAACAGCGGCGCTAGGAAAAATTAGGCAGGAGTCAGGACGTATAGAATAACGTCAACGAGATGATCGTATTGATTTAAACAAGATAAAAATATCAACTGACAAAATTATAATAAGAAACACAACCCTAATACATGACAGTACAGTTTTTATATTGCCCCCAAGGTGTCCTGTATAGACAGGTTATAAACTACGTATCGACCTCCAGGCCAAGGGAGGATTATAAAGGAGGGGTGTGGGGGGGGGGGGTGGCAACCAAATTTTATCCTAACCACGTAGGTATTTTCCCGAAATTAAAAAATATATTTACAATCTTTCGACTACTTATTTGTATAAAACATATGTAACACAATTCCTTTCTGCACATTTGCGCGATTAGTCGTGTCAACTAAACGAACAATTATTAATCTCCGGGATATTGTATTGTAGTAAACACAAACCCGATAAATAACCATACCTACTACGTCACACCGCGCGTGGTAATATGCAGATTTCGCGTGGTGTGAAGGACGTGTCTGGTCTGGTCGGAAAATGGGGCATTAGAACTGCTCGCACTCACATATTGTAATTACTTTTAGGGGCATAGCCTACAGAGCCATGTTAAGGCAAGGGCTAACGGAGCTACAGCCCCGGGCCCCGAAAAATAACGGGGCCCCACATCAAAAACAATTATTACATCTTACCCTTACAGTAATGATATGGGCTTGTTAAGTGATGACGTATTTCCCGGTTCCGGGTTCGGTTTCGATTGTTTAATACACAAATAAACACGCACTTTATGATGTAATTAAGCAAAATACACACCTCCGGGGTACGGATCACGCGCAGTGACGTCATACTTAACACGTCCATAGGAAACCTAGCTGTTTAATAATTTGTGACCAATATTGTGACTGATAGGCGTGTTAGCTGTTGCTGCCTTCTCCGGCTTTCAGTCAAATTAGTCTTGATATATTCAACATCATTTTGACACACGCAGCAATAGCAGCAGCAGCAGCGTGGACCAGCAGCAGCAACATGGATCAGCAGCAGCAGCAGCAGCGTGGACCAGCAGCAGCAGCGTGGACCGGCAGCAACAGCGCGGGACCCTGCAGCAGCGTGGAGCAGCAGCGTGGACAAGCAGGCAACAGCAGTGTGACCTGCAACATCAGCAGTAGCGTGACCAATCAGAAGCGTGGATCTGCAGCAGCAGTAGCAGCTGCGTGGACCTGGTATCTGAGGGGGCGAGAGGCCAGACGGAGGGTGGTGGTGGTGGGCGGGGGTGGAGTGGGGGGGCGGGGGTGGGTTGTCGGTCGGGGATCGTAGAGGTCGTACATTTTGAATGTCTGGAATA